>JBBPRX010000403.1:0-15761 GCA_038093195.1 Boletus fagicola
GTGGGAACTAATTCAAGCTCAGACATGATATTTATATGTGTATCTTTATTTGTATGACAAACAAACACCAACAATCCTTTCATTTAACTAGAATCCTACCACTGATATCAAAAGGTGCAAAACTGTTACAATAATGTCTCTGGATTGAAATGGCCATATCTCCACAGCCTCTGAGCCAAATCACATGAACCAGGAACCAAAGTGTAGCCAAGGGTTAGTAGCTCCCGCGCCCCCACCAACCCTAAGCGAAATTCCCACACCCTCCATTACTACACCATGTATACTCCAAAAGTACCAAACATTGCATGTAACAGTTTTGCACCTCACTGTATGTACCATTGTAGATTAGGGTCCTCATTGCTTGTATGCAACAGGAGATGACTCACCTTGATGAGCACCAATGACATGTTATACTTCTCATGACCAGTGACCATCTTTTTGATGTCATGGTGTTTGATAGTGAGTAGGCAAGTGGCCTCCTGGAAATGCTGTCTGCATAGGCTTGACAGTGAATAGAAATGACCTACACAGTAGGCATTATAGAGACACCAATTATTCCTGAGGCCCATTGCCTCCTGGATGTTATACTGTATCTGAGCGGTGCTGAACGACCAGCAGTACCCTTGGGTTTGAGAACCCAAGGCTTTACCACCTGTGGGTTATGATGAACCTTGGATGTTTTATCAGGTTTTGCAGGGTGGAGCTTTTGGGCTTGCACTTGGATCTCACTAAATGGGGGTGCACATGTGCCCTTTGCCTTCTGAGCAATTGGGCAGATAGGCAGCAGGGCTTTGGGCTTGTGAGCAGCTGGGTGGGCAGCAGGCAGGGCTTGGGTCTTCTGAGCAACTGAGTGGGGCTGAGTGGGTGGGCAGGCATCAGGGGCTTGGGTCTTCTGAGTGGCTGGTCAAGTAGTAGGCAGAGCTTGGGTCTTCTGAGCAACTGGGTGGGTAGAAGGTGGGACTTGGGTCTTCTGAGTGACTGGGCAGGTAGAAGGTGGAGCTTGGCTTTTTTTGAGTGACTGGGTAGGTAGCCAGTGGGGCTTTCATCTTCTGAGTGACTAGGCAGGCAGCAGGTAGTGGGGCTGGAGGCACTGTCTGAGTGTGGTCTTGCACCTGGCTCACTTGGATTGTGTCAGGTTTGGCAGGATGCAAAATACTGCTCACTGGCTGCCTTTGGAAGTTCTGTGCATTTAGCAGTGCTGCAGGGGCCATAACTTTGATGGTGGTTGATGGTGATGTTGATAAAGCGAGTATCTGTGCCAATCAATCACATCACCAGATCATGTGACATAAACACACAGGTAGGAACTGCATGGATATGGGTACCAGGCCCAGCTTGTAGAATATATTTATTATACAAGTAGACTACTAGTTTGAAATACATAGTGTACTCTATATCTGAGAAAAGAATGTTATTATACACTGAGCATTGCAAGATGTTGCTTGAGTATTGGTCAAGCAGTGCCCAAATAAGGAAAGTCACACTCAACTTTGCCTTGAGCACTCACCCTCACTTTTTGACATTGACAACAATGCGCCCCATGCTACTGCCTTGTCCACTGCCTCCCCTCTTCACCCTCATCCCTCAACCCACTTGTCCTCATCCTCATCTTCGTCACCCTCACCCTCCACCCTCATCCCCAGCCTCAGCCTCAGCCTCACCTTTCTTGCCCTCACCCACTCACCCTATTTTCCTGATGTGCCCAGAATGATGGAATGACAGTACAAACAGCATGCACAATTGTGCACATTGTGTTCTCCTTCCTCTTGCTCTCACCTGATGCCCTTGCCCCAAACCAGAACATGAACAAACACAAACACAAACAGTTGTGTTCATGTTTGTGTTTGTTCATTGTTCACCCCAACTGTCACCCTTGTTGCCCTTGTTGCCCTTGCTCTCTCATCTGTCACTCTCTCATTCATTACTCTCTTGCCTTTGTCTCATCCTCACCCTCACCCTCATCGCCCTTTCCCCCACCCTTGCCCTAAGCATGCAGAAATGATGGCATGATGTGTGCAATTTGTGCATGTTGTGCCATCATTTCTGCAGGCTCTCTTGCCCTTGCCACACACCCTTGTCCTTCTCACCCTTGTCCTCTTCTCACCCTCACCTTCAACTGATGACAATGAATGAGCCCCATCTGTGTCCTTGGTGCTTGCACTTGGCCAATCAACAACAATAACAAAAGACAAATAGCACAATGTACACACAATTGTGTATGTTGTGTTGTTCCTCATCTTGTCCTTGCCCCCCTTGCCCCAGCCCAACCGATGACAACAATGAACAACAAACAGTGCAACACATCCACTATGCATGCATTGCATTGTTCCTTATCTCATCCTCGCCCTCACCTCACCCTCAACCAATGACGACAATGACAATGACAATGCACCACCTCCAATGACTACATCTACTGTTACACTTGGCCTTGGGTAAGGTTGAGTGTAGACTCAGTTAGTCATGGAGTAGACCAGTCAGTCATGAGTGGCGTGGTCTGTCACAAGTTGGACTGGTCAGTCACAAGTCAGATTGGTCAGTCACGGGTCTGTCCATCTAAGGGATTCTTAGGATGAAGGATCTTGTCTGTGTTGACAAGATGACGACTTCAGCTAGGTGATTTGGAGAGTCAGAGGTTCAGAGAGGAGTGTTCACTCGAAAGTAGAATGAGGTCTTATAGAGGTCCAAGGGGAGCGATCAAAGGTATAGGCTATTCCTGAGTAGGTCAAGCTTGGGAATACATCACTGGGTATCTAGGGTTTATATATGCCTGAGAGGGAAGCTTAGAAAGGAAATAAGGGTCAAGGGTAGATGACATGTCAAAGGAAGGGTAAGGAAGGGAAGAGAACAAAGGGATGATGTGTTCATGAAAGACAGAAAAGAGAAGAGGGGAAGAGGGGAAGAGAACCCTATGGGGCATAGACAATAGGGTTAGAAGTCTGAAGAAGAAAGGCATAGATGATATACAAAGTAAAGGAAAAAGATAGGGGTGAATCATAACATTACCCCTCCAGTACATTCCAAGTCCATGACAAGGAACAACTAATTCAGATCATTGTAAGAGTAACCCAGAGATCTGGTCATGTTGGACCAAGCTTCCAGGCTGTAGACAACAATGACAACATCGAAAAAAGAACAATGAGCAGAAGGGCAATGGGGGGTGGATCAACAACAGGGAGGAATGGTGCATGCTACCCGAGGGGGTGGAACATGATACACCAATTGAGAAGAAGTTTGGGAGTGGCAAGAGGAAGAAGATGAAGTGGATGATGAGGGGGTAGGAGGGGAATGGACTCAATGTTGAAGGGGCACTGCCCTTGAGTGTGAGTGGGAGTCCACCAAAGGCAGGTGGGGCATTGATAATGGGGACACCCTATTTTGATGTGGCTGAGGTATTGGCAATGATAGCATGCTTTGCTGTAGTGAGGATGAGTGGTGGGGAGGGGGCTTGTCCATCATAGCCTGTCCATCTGGCTTCAATACATTCAAGTAAGGTGAGTTTGGAAGGAGAAAGAGGAGAGGAGGACACAGAGGGGGTTCCATCACCAGTCCTGTGGACTAACTCATAAGAGTATCGGTCTACATCTTCAATAAATTCAATCATCTCTGTTTGGTGCATGGTAGTGATCAAGGCCACCTGAAGTTTAATGTGGATGCCTCAGAGGAGGGTGTATTGGAGGGTAACATTGGCATCAGAAGAGGGGTTGGAGGTGGTGAGGGACAATCTTGAGGACTGGGAGAAGGCAGTGTACAGAGCAAAGAAAGAGGAGGCATATTTGAGATGGGCTTCAATGCTGCTAGCAAGGTGGGGGTCATTGAGGTGATTGATAAGTTGAGTGATGGTGACTTTGTTGGGGAAATCAGTGTGAACTCAGTGAGAGAATGCAGGGCGGTCTACAGACATGATGGGAGTGGGGGTGTTTGAGATCATTGTGGGTGGAATATATTCTGGGACAGGTGAAGCGCTCCAAGAAAGAGGAGACAAATCATTAATGGGTAAAATGGAAGTAGTAAATTCAGAAGGGGACGAAACAGAGACAAAAACATGATCATAGATATCAGGGGGTGGTGAGTTGCAGGACATTTGGGTTGTTAGGAATGAGAAGATGAGGGGGACAGAAAGGCTGAGGGATACTGAGTTTTATAGTCTTTGAGAGTGGACTTGGCATTCCCCAAATCTTGTTCTGGGATCCAAGGGTCTTCTTCAGGGGAGTATCCTTTCCATCAGATCAGGAAGCAGTGGTGACCTGGGGCTCCATGATGACACAAGATCTTCTCAATTTCATATTCCTCTTCCCCATTGACCAGGTCAGGTGGTGGAGTAGTGAAATTTGGTCCATGTACTCCATTTTTGTGATAGGGAGATACTGTAAGAAGGAAGCATGGAATGTGGGGTGAATCTTCCAGGTCTTTGGAAGCCAGAGTTGATACATGATGGAAGATAGAACCTTTGTAATAGTGAAGGGTCCTTCTCTTTTAGGGCCAAATTTCAGATTGGCAATAGATCATTTATGTTAAGACTACTGCTGGTGGCAGAGTCTAGACAAGTGACTTGAGTGTGTAGACTCAACTGTGGGTTACAAACCAGGTGATAGCCTGACTCATAAAGGCTAGTCAGAATCTGTGAAAGCAAAAGGAAGATGGAATGTCCTCAGGGGTGGACAGTGGAGTAGCTCAGGTTGAGCTATGACTGCTGAGGGGTGATTGGGAGGTCCTTCTTTGGGTTTGATGGGCCCAAGGGGTGTCAACAAAGGCAGAGGTGGTCAACAGTTGACCAGACAGTAGGCAAGGTAAGAGGTGCTGACTCTATGAGAATGCTATAGGCTGGATAGCATAAAGGTGTTGAGGTTGACCTAGTGAGGGAGCTGGACCTTGACTGAGAGAGGCCTATCCTAGGCTGAGGCAACTGGGTGTGAAGGGGATTGAGCTAGGGACAAGGTTAATTCTAGCAAGGGGTCGACAATGATGTCTGGGGATGGCCCTGAGAGAAGAAGAGTTGGCAAAGGTGATGAGAGTGACAAGCGCTTAAGGAGTACAAGTGGGAGGAGATTGCAGGGAGCTTGAGCCTCAAAGGCTGAAGGCTGACTTACTATCCCAGGTAGAGTCTTAGACTAGCACGAGGGCTGGTGCAGTCAAGAGTATACAGGAATGAGTAGGTTCAAGTTAAAGAGATATTACAGGCGGAGCTCTAACTCATATACTACTGTGAGATGATTAAGGGCAGGTCACCTGGATATGGTAAGAGTCTTTAGGGCAGGGGGAATGCCCTGGAAGGAAAGATGTATTGCATCACGTGAAGTCATGAGGCTACATGTCAAGGGACAAGGCAATGTCTGTGGGATCATCTCAGATAGAGATGAAGAGGGATCAAACTGGAAGAGAGGCTGTGAGGACCAGCTCTTGGGTGAACCAGGATCAGAAGGTGGTGGGGAATAGCCTTCGGGAAGGATAGGATCATATGGGCGATGACTCAGGAAGAGTAGGATCAATGATGCTGTGGGGGGACAGCACTTGGATGAGGTCAGGATAAGAGCTAACGGGAATAGTCATCAGGAGGGAATTCAAGGGAGGAGTCCAGGAGGACAACTATTGGGAGTAGTCATTGAGGGGAGTCCATGACAGGGATCAAGGGGAAGGATCCAGGGAGGGTCTGAGGGAAGACTACTGGGGGTAGTCATCTGGGAGAGAACTGCAGGGGATTGGAGGGTAGGTCTTCCAGAGTAGCATCAAGGGTGAGGAGTCTCCATCAGGGATCATGACTCGGGGTATGTGGGAAGGAAGCGAAGGGGAGTCACTTTAGGAAAAAGTGTACCCAATTGTAACAGTTTAAGGTTTTGGGCTTCCAGCCAAACTTTGTCTCCCTTCCTAAAAGCAGTAAACTTCTATTGAGTCCTGGATGCCATTACTTGTTGAGCAAGTTCATGGGATGCGAGGGCTTCATCTCAAGGTGTGGAGAGTTGTTTTAGTCTGGTTTCTACTGTGGGGAGGAGAGTATTCAGAAGAATGGAAGGGAGGGGGTGTGGTTCATATCCCATTATGAGGAAAAATGGAGATTGGTTTGTGACAGAATGGGGGCGATGGTTGTATGCAAACTCCACATGTGAAATGGATTCTGCCCAAGAAGTGGGGTTATTCCCACAAAAGATCTGAAGGTAGGTCTTAACCTCTTGGTTGACATGTTCAGTTTCTCCATTGGTCTGAGGATGATATGCAGTGGAAAGGGCAAGGTTGTAGTTGAGGAGTTTTCTGAGTTCTCCAGCAAAGGAGGATGTAAATTGGGGGCCTTGGTCAGAGATGACTTTGTGAAAGAAGAGGGAGGCGATCCCTTCAGCAGTGATGGTTTTCTTAGTAGGGCAGAGAATTACCCCCTTAGTAAGGCCATGGTCAACCATGACCAAGAGAGTATCAAAACCACAGGAGGGTAGCAAGTCTGTGATGAGATCACAAGAGATTTGTTGGAAGGGGCGAGAAGTGGAGGAGTGGATGGGAAAGAGGGAGGGAACAGTAGGATGGGTGTTGGCTTTGTTCTGTTGACAGGTGGCACATCCTTCAACATATTTGTGAACAAACTGGGCCAATCCAGGTCACCAGAACTCCGCAGAGACAAGTTGACAGGTTTTGAGATATCCAGGATGTCCACTGTTTCATGGTCATGACAGCATTGGAGGATGAAGTGGCAGAGGGATTCATCATCCAGGATATATACAGTACATGTCCTTTGTAAGTCAGGATGCTGTCATGGAGTTGCCAGTCAGAGAGGTGAGAGTGGAATGCAGGGGGAATGTTGCTGTCCATGGATTGGAGAGCTTGGACGACTAGAGGGTCAAAGGTGGATATGGATTGAATGTGATGGGAGAGAGCCACATCAATGAGTCAGACAAAGAGAGAGGGGGGAAGTCATTATCTAAGAGAGAGTCCGAGAGGAGGTCAGGGTGTTGAGATAAAGTGTCTGGTCCAGCGAGTTGACTACCTGGAACATGGATCATCTTAAGATCAAAGTCCAAGAGATTGAGGAGTCATTGAGCTTGTTGATGATTAAGAGCTTGAGGTTGACAGAAGTAGGTGAGGTTTTTGTGATCTGTGAAGACTTGGATGGGAAAAGGGGAACCATGAAGGTAGTGCTGCCAGGATTTCAAAGTGTGAATGACAGCAAGAAGTTCACAATCATAAATGTCATAGTTTCATTCAGCAGAGGAGAATGATTGGGAGAGATAGGAGCAAGGATGCCAATCACTGTTGGAATTGGTTTGGAGAAGGATGGTGCCTGAAGCGAACTTCAATGCATCAGTGACAATGACAAAGGGGAAGAGAGGTCTGGGAGATGGAGGATCAGTTTGGATAGAAAGAGGGTCTTAAGATGGTTGAATGCAAATTGACAAGAGAGGGACCAATTCCATGGGAGATTCTTCTTGGTGAGGTCAATGAGGGGGCAGGTCACTTTTGAGTAGTTTGGAATGAATTGTCAATAGAAATTGGCAAAGCCAAGGAAGGATTGGACATCTTTGACTTTAGTGGGGGTTGGCCATTTGGCTATCCCATTGAGTTTTACTGGGTCCATGGCCAATTGGCTGGATTTGACATTTATACCAAGGTATTCCACCTCAGAGGCAGCAAAGGTGCATTTCTCAAGCTTGAGATAGAGATCTAATTCCATCATGTGCTGGAGAACTCTTTGGATTCATTCAGTGTGGGTGTGTCCATTGGGGGAGAAGATGAGAAGGTCATCCATATATATGACAAGCCATCCTTCAGTGATCATATCCCTAAAAGAATCATTCATGAATTTCTGGAAAGTGGCAGGGGAGTTGGTGAGGCCAAAGAACATGACTGTTGGTTCAAAGAGTCCTTTGTGGGTGGTGAACACAGCTTTCCATTGGTGGCCATCTTTGATGTGGACATTGTTGTATCCCCATCAGAGATCAAACTTGGTGAAGAGTTTGGCTCCTTGGAGCTTATCGATGAGGTCCAAGATGAGGGGGAGAGGGTAGGCATCTTGGATAGTATGCTTGTTGAGATATCTATAGTCTTGGCAAGGGTGAAGTCTGCCATCCTTTTTCTTTACAAAGAAGAAGAGGGATGCTTGGGGGGAGTTGTACAGTCTAATCTTTCCAGATTTCAAGTTTTCATTGAGGAAGTCTTTGGTAGCTTTCTGTTCATCAGGGGATAAGGAATATATCTTTCCTTTCTTTGGGGTGAAGGACTCATTGGGATTGATTTCATGGTCATAGAGTCAAGATGGGGGAATATGGTTGGTCACTTCTTTCGAGAAGACAGAGGCAAACTCAAGATATTCGGGGGGAAGGATTGCTTTCAGCTTAGCTTTCTCAGCAGCCACAGCTAACTCCATTGCAGTAGTAAGTTTAGTGATCACGGAAGATCCTTTAGGAATAAAGCAGGATCCACATCAAATGATCTGGTGGATTGTTCAGTTATCATATGCTCTGTTGAGATATTGTGATTCCATTTTGTGATCAAGATAAGAGAGGAGATGTTGGTCAGAGATGGTATTGATGTTGACATGTTTAGGAGGCCGAGGGAATGATTTGTGATAAAATCTATTGTGACATTTTGAGTCATTGATATGGGAGGTGTAGAGATCTCTAGACTTGTCAATAGATTCATCAATAGAGAGTGTCTGAGAGGACCAATCAATGGTGGGATTGACAATTTTGAACCAGGGGAGTCCTAGGATGACATTCTCTCATCCACAGGACATTACATAGAAGAGAACTTTCTTGACTATCCCTTTGATGTTTAGAAAGATTTCACAGGTGTACCAGATATCTCTGCTTTTGTTGTAGGAATGGTCAGCATTTCTGGGTCAGATGGGGGAGTCAAGTTTGATGGTGGTGAGTCACAGTCTGTGTTTTCACACAAACTGCCAGTTGATGCAGGAGATATCTGCACCACTGTCAATGAGGGCTTGGGTGTTGATGACTTTCATGGAGTGCAATGATATGATGAGTTGAACAGGGATTTGCATAGACTTTGTTTTGAATCATACAGTTATAGCAGCACATCGAGGAGAAGGAGAGTCTTGCATTGAAGAAGCTCTTCACTCTAAAAATCCAAAGAGGTAGTGAAGGAGACTCTCCTAACAGTTTCCTCATCATCATCTTCTACCTCTTCTAACTTGGGCAAGTCATCTTTCCCCTTTGGTTTGTCTACTACTCTTTGTATCTTTGGTTTGGTGGTTTTCTTGTTGGAGGGGAAGTTGGGGCAGATGTTGCTGAGGTGTCTGCCTTTCCTGCAGCAGAAGCAGAGTCCTTTCTTGTAGCATTGCTTTCTTTCTTCAGGAGTGAGTTTGGCTACTTTGATAATGTCAACATCCATAGCATTAGGGTCTTTGGTTCTGGGGGAGGGGGTCATGAAGGAGTGGTAGGTGTGAGTTGCTTTGTTCTGGTTTGCGATTTTGTTGGCTCTTTCCCATTGAGTTTGGAAGTGGATGGCCTTAGTGTACCATTCATCAATGGTTTTCAGAACAGTGTCCATTTCTAAGATTCATTGCATAAGGGGAGGGGGGATTCTGGCAGCAAAGTATCCAATCAGGACATTGGGATCTTTGATCTCAGCAGTGGACACTTTGTTAGCAAAGTCGGAGATGTATTCATTCAGAGAGATATTAAAGGTGTTGTTTTTCTTTCATATCATCCTGGTGGTGGAGAGCCAGGCGATTGCACTTCCAATAATGTCTCTTTGTTTGAAGGTGGCTTCAAATCTGGTGATGAAGTCTTGGAAGGTCCATAAGGTGATTACTGTGTTGTTGATAGTGCTTTTCCTATAAGTAGTAGCCCAGGCTAGAGTGGATCCTTTGGTCATATATAAGAGGGTGAAGACGACTCTCTTCTCATCAGTATCATAGACTGCTTTGTTGACAAAGAGGTATATTTGAATGGCATCAAGCCATTGACTAGAATTGGTGAAGTCTCCATCAAACCCCTCAGGGACACTGATAAGGAGTTCTGTGGGTTTACTAGACATGGTTGGGGAATGGGATGGGAATGGAATAGGTGGTTGGCGAGGTAAGGAAAATACCAGGGTGGTGGTGATTAGGGTAGGGGATGGAGGAGTTGGTTCTCTTGGGAGGGTTAGACCAGCAGAGAACTGATGGGAGAGGTCCTTGTTATGAATGCTCTAATGAACAACACTGGCTAGATCCTGTCTTTGCAGACATGCGAATCTGAATGGTTAAAAGAGATGAGGAGGAGGGTGATAGTCATGCCTTAATTGCACATGGCAACAAATGGATTAGACTGGGGATTCCAGTCATACATGTAGGTCTCTACTATGTATATTGTACAAGAGTGTGCACACACCATGCAATAAGGTGTGAAAGATTATGAATAGTGATGAGTAATGTGGGAGAAAGAAGTTGATGATGGGAATAAAAGAAGCAGCACATGAGAGAAGAGCAGAAATTAATAACACATGCTGATGATGTCATGTTGGTCATGTGTGTGTTCCCATGGTCACATGCATGCATCAATGAAATGAAGATAAATTGCTGTACAAGTGTGTAAGTATTAAAAAGTTTGAAATTATTGTATATTATAATAGTCCTGGTCATTGTCTTGTTCTTGTTGAGTATAGAGTTCAATGTCTGAGTCAGGAGACTTGTTCTCTTCATTGAAGTAAGATGGTTCAGAGGGGTCTGTGGATTGTTCTTCCTCCTGGCACCACTAGTGAGGGGTGTTCAGAGGTGGGGGTCAGTGAGAAATGGTGGAGGACTATAACAATGATAGCTTCATTAGAAACAAAGCTTGACCTTTTGTTACACTTGGCCTTGGATAAGGTTGAGCATAGACTCTGTTAGTCATGGAGTAGACCAGTCAGTCACGAGTGGAGTGGTCTGTTATGAGTTGGACTGGTCAGTCACAAGTTGGATTGGTCAGTCATGAATCAGATTGGTCAGTCGCAAGTCAGATTGGTCAGTCATGGGTCTATTCATCTAAGGGATTCTTAGGACAAAGGATCTTGTCTGTGTTGACAAGATGACAACTTTGGCTAGGTCGTTCAGAGAGTCAGAGGTTCAGAGAGGAGCATTCACTCAGAAGTAGAACGAGGTCTTATAGAGGTCCAAGGGGAGCGATCAAAGGTATAGGCTATTCCTGAGTAGGTCAAGCTTGGGAATACAGTACATTACTGGGTATCTAGGGTTTATATATGCCTGAGAGGGAAATGTTAACACTACTGCTAGAGGCAGGGTCTTGACAAGTGACTTGAGTGTGTAGACTTGACTGTTGGTGGGGATAGCCTTCAGGAAGGATAGGATCATCTGGGCGATGACTTGGGAAAGGTAGGATCAATGATGCTGTGGGTACAGCATCAAGGGAGGTTATGGGGGATAGCTCTTGGGTGAGATCGGAATGAGGGCTATGGGAAATAGCCATTGGGATGGGATCCAAGGGAGGAGTCCAGAAGGGTGACTATTGGGAGTAGTCGTCAAGGGGGAGTCCATGACAGGGATCATGAGGAAGGATCCAGGGAGGATCTGAGGGAAGACTACTGGGGGTAGTCATCTAGGAGGGAACCGTTGGGGATTGGAGGGTAGGTCTTCCAGAGTAGCATCAAGGGAGAAGGGTCTCTGTCAGGGATCATGACTCAGGGAAGGTGGGAAGGAAGCAAAAGGGAGTTGCTTTAAGAAAAAGCATGCCCAATCATAATAGGAAGCTTAGAAAGGAAATGAGGGTCAAGGGTAGATGACACATCAAAGGAAGGGTAAGGAAGGGAAGAGAACAAAGGGGTGACATGTCAATGAAAGACAGAAAGGGAAGATGGGCAGAGGGGAAGAGAACCCTATTGTTATGATATACAACATTTTCAAACTTTTTAATACACTTACACTTGTACACCATTTACCCCTTGTTTCATTGATGTATACATGTGACCATGAGAACACACATGTGATCTATGACATCATTAGCACATGACTTTAATTTCTGCTCTTCTCTCATGAGCTGCTTCTTTATTTCCCATCATCATTCTTCTTTCCTCACATTAGTCATCTTTATTACCAAATTCTCTCATGAGAAGCTTGGTCCGTGCACACTCCTATAACATATATAAAGTAGACACTTGACGACTGGCATCTCCAGTCTAATCCACTTGTTCCTTTGCAAATTAAGGCATAACTCTTATCTCCTCCTCTTCTCATCAATGGTCTGTTACAATCACGATTTAACCCCTATCTTTTTCATCTTATCTTATCTAAAGTCATGTGACTTCTCTTTCAGATTTCACTTTCATATCACATCACATTACATAATAGGTCTAGAACCTAAACACGTGTTTATATCATGCTTTTAATCTCCATGACCTAGAACTTTCTAGCATCACTTATTTAATTACCATACCTTCTAGAATGTTCCCTTATCATACATGAGTCATGATATCATAGATACGCACAGACCAGTATCATAATGTATACAAACAACTGTAATGGTATATATATATAGTCGAATGTTAACGCCCCAAGAACTTCAGTCAAGTTCTTGTTGGGTTTCCTTCAACTAAATCTTTACTCTAAAGCAAGTCTCTCATGTGAGGTGGCCCAAGTCATTATTTGATTTGAGGTCGTCAACACGGTCCTCCTCTAGTTTTCAATCATCAGATTGGTACATCTGAAAAGAACGTCCAGCCAGTGTGGTTTCTCAAACTTAGTTTGCAACACTTGAATTAGACTTCATGCACTGCCTGGACTCTAGGGCTAAAGAGTACCCACTGGTGTTTTCCAGTTTTCTTTTCTTCTATACATCCATGCCTTTAGGATGTGGGGCAGTACCCCAAGCTTTAGTCTCATAGACAAAACTTCTCAGTCCCTCCTTTGAGGTGATACCAGCATTGGGGTTGTGCCCAATTTGCTTAGAGTGATCAGGGAACAATTGTCATTGTACAGCCCTGAGCCCAGCTTATATCCAACACTGGTAGTCCTCGGAGTAATTCAAGAGGTAGAGCATCAGTTGAATCAGTTCTAGTATATGTGTAGTTTTGTTCCTGGTTGCTGCGGCCCCCAGAGAACTTGTTACACATCATTTAGGAGACGCTGTTATTACCTCCGGTCGAAGAAGACATACCTATGCCCATTCGCTTGTCATATCCCCAGAGCTTGGTTGGAAGATGTCATATACCATACTTCTCAAATACAACTCTGGCCTCCAGGCACTCCTTCCGACCCTCTCCGCTTGTCCTCCGGCATGTTCTCACCCAGGACTCAACTCCGCACCTCCAGACTTCAACCCCAGTACATAGTCACTATATCCGTATTAGTCCCGCTCTGTAGATACCTCTGTTCCTGTGCTTGCATAGTAGCACAGCTCCGGCTTCTTTCCTCCCAGACACTTACTCACCTCTGTAAAATCCTGTGTACCTCCGACCTACTTACAATTGTAGATACTCTGTACTCGAGCTCAGCTCAAATATCAAACTTGACACCTGACACCTCCCTCCGAGTCTACCTCCAGTTCTCTCTGCATCCTTCCAAAATACAGAGACAACCGATACTCAGCAAGGGCACACCACATACGGTGAAGCCAATGTCTCAATACCTCCGAAACTCCAGAACATCGGAGTTACCTCCAGGAGTTCGGAATGGTCCTAACAGTATACACAGCAGAGAACCCCTCGATGATTCAGACATCTCTGAGTCAGACCCTGACAACTCCAAAGACAAGGCATCAGATGCCCTCACCCTCCTTGCCCGTTCTATCCAATGACTAGCCAGGCCTAGTTGTCCAACCTCCAGCTCCGGCCAGAGAACCAGAGTCTGCGTTCCAGACCAGTTCTATGGATCGGAACCTCGCAAACTCCGGGCCTTCTTGGTCCATTGTAAGCTCAACTTTCAGGACTGCCCTAAGGTTTTCCGAATGGATCACGCCAAAGTAACATTTGTGCAGTCCTATCTCATGGGCATGGCCCTTGAATGGTTCAAGCCCAACCTCCTCCTTTCCGACCACTCAGAATGCCGTCCTTTTGGATGGATAGTTACCCTGACTTTGTCCTGGAACTCCGGACGAACTTCAGTCCTCACAACCCTGCCAGTGACACAGAACACGAACTCCGAAATCTAATCATGAAGGATGAGCAACGAATCAACAAGTATATGGTAGATTTCAATTGCCTTGCTTGTCAAGTCCAAGGATTTGGAGATGGTGCGCTCCAGCACCTCATCTATTCCATACTTCCAAATCACATCAAGGACGAGATATCGAGTACTGGCAAACCACGTACGCTATTGGGAATGCGGACCCTAGCAAAGTCTATTGACTCATGTTATTGGGAACGTGAATCTCAGCATGACCATCAGTCCATTTCACTAACCAGCACTCCCCCAACCTCCTCGTCTATGCTCCCTTCTCCCCTGCCTTCCTCCGACATCTCTGACCCCACCTCTGACTCTGCGTCCACCACCTCCTCCACCTCGGACTTGGACTCTGACAGTTCCGACGAGTCCAACTCCTCCGTCCCTACAGACTTTGTTGAGCGACAGCGTTGTTTCAATCAAGGTCTTTGCTTCCTCTGTGGTCTTGCTGGCCACATTGCGAGAGACTGCCCTCAGTCCTCTCATATCTAATACAACTCTGGTAAACCACACCTTGGGTGGGCGCTGTCGTCCATTGTGCACTAACTGAGCTCCAGCTCAGCACTACCACTGCAAGCTTCCCTCCCTTTCTCCGCTGCACCTTGACAGTGTTACTTCTGACTCCCTCTGACTTCTCCTCTGCACCTTTTGGCAACTCCGTCCCCACCTCCCTGCCTCAGTGCCCTAGCGGTACTCTGACTCCTGTCCTCCGCACCCACTGTTTCTACTAGGTGATCACTCCGTTCGCACTTCCACGCACCTCCGTTGGATCCCCCTGCTCCCTTGATATTAGGAAACCACTGGCTCACCCGCGAGCGCTCCATTGAGCATTGGGTTATGAGCAGTACCACTTTCCCTTCACCTGAGTATGGACGCCAACAACTCCGAGCTTCTCCGCATCTTGGGCTTGCCCTCGACAACTCTGGTCACTCCGATCTGCCTATGTACCCCTCGCCCCCTGCCTTTCCCGCCCACTCCTCTTTACGTAGACTATGGGATATCTACCCTAAGAGAGAGATAGGGACTCCGCTCCATGACTCCGAACATTTGATAGGTTCCTCACTCCATCCCTTACATACCTCCGTGGCAATCTCTGGACACCTCCGGATGCCACTCTTACAGACGCCAGGAAGATGACTTCAAGTATCTACAACACAGATTTGGAAGGTATCTACTTGCTAGTCATTGCTTCCCTTTCACTCCCCTCCGACTTCTTCTTCCTGTGTTCCTCCACCCTCTCCTTTTCCAGCTCCAGCAGCTCCCCTGCTGCCTCCTCTTCCTCTTTCTCATCTCTGGACTCCAACACCTCCAACCTTCCTCTGTACACCTCCTCTGTCTTGAGATCCACCAGCTGCTCCAGCAGCGCGCACTGGTGATCCATGAGTGCCCGCTGACACTCCATCACCTCCCCCTGTCCCTGCAGATCCTTGTAGATCACCATAAGGACCTTCGTAAGGGCCTCGAGCGCCCCTACTACCACCTCGCACCCATCTGCCCCCTTCAAGCCACTCAGCCCCCTCACCTCTGACCCCTCTGGGCATTCCATCACCCCCATCTTCGCCTTCTTCCTCCACCTCTCCGGTACGTCCTCTCTGGGCCTCTCACACTTGGCCTTCACCTCCCTACACCCCACGCATGATGTTGCCTTACTGGGCCCGAGCACGCACTTGACTCTGTCCGAGCACCT
>JBBPRX010000404.1:0-15756 GCA_038093195.1 Boletus fagicola
TGCATCGAGACATGGAAGGTAAAATGTAGTATAAGGTAAGTGTATTAAAAAGTTTGAAAATATTGTGTATCATAATACTACCCCCTCTTTAAGACTCATATTTCAGACAAGTCCCTTGAAAGTTCATTTCAGTAAAGTTTTCATATGTAGAAAATAATGTCTGGAAATCAGCGATAGAAAGTCCGTGGAGTTTGCAGGGAGCAGAAGGGTTTTTGGTGTGGAAATCAGCTACTGCTTCTGGTGCAGTGTTAATGATATCAGCTGTTTCCCAAGTAAGGTCTGTTTCGTCATAACCCTTCCAATGAACCAAGTATTGTAAACCTTTGCCTTTGAAGCGAGATGGGGCAATGTGATCTATTTCGAACTGCTCTTCTCCTTCTTTGTCTATCTTGATCGCATCTGGACATAACACGGGCTGTCCTGGTAATGTTTGGTGATAAGGTTTTACACGAGATATGTTGACGGTAGAATGAACTTTGACGTGTTTAGGCAGTTTTAATTTGACCACATTTGGAAGGACCTCTAGGATTTCGTATGGTCCGATCCATTTTTGGGTTAGCTTCTTGGCTGTATAAGGTAACTTGAGTTTGTCCGTAGAAAGCCAGACCTGCTGTCCTTTTTTATACTCTGGTGCTTCGGACCTTCTTTTGTCAGCTGTTTGCCTCATTCTTTCTCTAGTATCTTCTAAAGCTTTTTCTACTTCTTTGTGGGAATGACTGATTTCTCCTGCGAATTCACCAGCTAAGTTCTTGGCAGTTCCTTTGAATCCAATGTGGGGGGCATAATTTCATGTGATAGCGAAAGGAATCGTACTGGTAGCAGTAGTGAGGGAGTTATTGTGATGAAATTGAGCCATTTTGATCCATTGCGCCCAATCTCCTTGCCTTTTGGCTACGTAGGTTCAGAGATACTGTTCCAATTCCTGATTTATTCTCTCAGTTTGGCCATCAGTTTGGTGGTGGTAGGCAGTAGAGATCTTTTGGGAAATTCCCAGAAGTTTACAAAGCTGTGTGGTAAAGTCCGATATGAACTGGGGACCCCTGTCTGATACTACTGTGGATGGGAGTCCGTGTATACACCAAACATTGTCTCTGAAGATAATAGCTAAGTCCTTGGATGAAACTGTATCATAGCAGGGAATGAAAATAACTTCTTTCGAGAAGTAGTCTACTACCACACAAATTGCTGTAAATGAAAGAGATGGTGGTAGACTGGTAATAAAGTCTATGGGAATGTCTTCCCACGGGTGTTTTGCGGTGGGTAAAGGAATAAGTTTTCCTGCCGGTGCTGTTGACTTTCCCTTTGTGAGGGCACACGCTTGGCAGCTGTCTACATATGTATTGTTTAATGTCTTTGGTGACACCAGGCCACAAGAAATATCAAGTAAGAAGATATAGGGTACGTCCTTGTCCAGAATGTCCACTGATTGGGGAGTCATGACAAATATTTAAGAGTTCAGTATGTAAGGATGGAGGAATGAAAACTTTGTTTTTGTTATTTTTGAAAATATTGTTATCATAATTGAAAGAAAAGTCATGAATAGAATCGATGCCCAAGGTGATTGACTCAGATTGTAATGTATCAAAAAAGGAAGATTCTAACGAAACCTTGTTCAAAAATAAAGAAGGTGGTAAAACCTTAATGTTCATATTGTGATCTTGAACGGCATCACCATGATCTGGATGCCTAGATAAGGCATCAGCTCTGCCATTCAACGAACCCGGTTTGTAAACGAATAAGTAATTGAACTCTTGTAACAAGGCGTGCCATCTTGCTTGTCTTCCGGATAAAGTTTGCAGCTTTTTCCAGTATTCGAGATTCTTGTGGTCTGTCCAAATCTCAAAACCTTCTCTACCGATTAGGTAGTGCCTCCACTCTTCCAAAGCTTGAATAACAGCTAAGAGTTCTTTGTCATAAATAGGGTAATTGTGCTCAGCGCTATCAAAAGAATGAGAAATGAAGGCGCAAGGTCGCCATAGTCCATCTTCGCATTTTACGGAAAAAACTGCCCCTGTGGCTATATCCGAGGCATCCGTTTCTACCCTCATCTCCTTATTCCTATCTGGATATGCGAGAAGTGGGGTTTTGTGGAATTTGTTCTTTAGTGTTTCGAAGGCTTCTTTTTTTCAAGGACCCCAAGTGAATGGTGTGTCCTTTTTGGTCAGATTATTGAGTGGTCTGGCAATCTTGGCAAATCCTTCTATGAAGTGTCGATAATAATTACAGAGTCTGAGGAAGCCTTGCAGCCGTTTGAGACATGTGGGAGTTGGCCAGTCCAATACTCCTGACACCTTCTTTTCCTGCATCTCGACCCCCTCTTTAGATACTACCATACCCAAAAAGTCTACATTGTCCTGTGAGAATGCACATTTCTCTGGTTTAACATACAAATCGTTCTCTCGTAATCTCATTAATACCTCTTTTATGATATTTTTGTGTTCTACTTTGGTTTTCCCTTTTGTAAATATCATACAATTGTTGATATAAATTACTAGTACAGCATATTGATTGTTACAGATATCATTCATCATTTGCTGGAATGTAGGAGGTGAATTAGTCATTCCAAAATGCATAATGGTTGGTTCATAGGCTCCAATTGGTGTTACAAACGCTCCTTTCCATTCATCGCCTTCTTTGATGCGTACATTGTTGTATCCCTATTGCAGATCTAGCATAGTAAACATGTTGGCATCTTTCAGCCAATCAATGAGAGTGGAAATAAGAGGGAGCGGGTACGGATTTTTGATGGTACCTTCATTTAGATAACGATAGTCCATAACAAGTCTCTTTTTTCCGTCTTTTTTAGGAATAAAAAATACAGGCGCAGTTTGAGGGGACTTAGAAGGTCTAATGTACCCTTTTTTGAGTTCTTTATCAATGAAGGTGCGAACTTCCTCCATTTTGATGTCTGAAAGAGGAATGACTCTACCCTTTTTTGGTACAAAATCGGGTTTGAGATCTATAGCATGATCACAGGGCTTTCACTCGGGCATGTGTTCTGATTCCTTTTCTGAAAAGACATCTAGGAACTCGTGGTATGTTTCGGGGACCTTTTCTTTTAGTCCTTCCTCAATTACGTGGATGGAAGGAGAAATGACTTCGGGTCCTAGACACATGATTTTACAATAAGGAGTACAATGAGGGAAGGAAATTGATTTGTTCACCCAATTGACATTCGGGTTGTGCCGGTAAAGCCAATCATATCCAATAATTAGTTGATGAGATCCCAATCGAGAGACATAAGCATCTATGACTTCTGAATGTCCTTGAATGGTAATAATAAGTGTGACCATATGAGTTACTTGACCTATTGCTCTGTTAGAGCTGTCAGCATTTTTCACTTCTAATGGTCGATCCACTTTTGAAGTTGGAATACCATGTCGTAATACATATTGTTCGTCTATGAAAGTATGAGAGGCACCTGAATCCAAAAGTGCCTGAACGTATTGGTTATGACATTGGCCATCTTTTTTCATCATAATACTTGTTTTAAGTGATAGTTCGCCCGCCAAATGACAGAGTACTGGTGCAAAGAGAAAGTGGTGATTCTTTGAGGGATTTATAAATAGGAGAATTTTGCACTTGCCAAACAAGGGAATTAAGCATGCTTTGTTTTAATTCCGGCACTGCACTCTCAGGAGTCACCCTTTCAGAATGAATATCATATTGTGAGAAAACATTGTCTAATGTACATATAGGGAAATCAGAATCAGTGCAATCTACTAGGCTGTTTTCAATACAAGTATTTCTACTATCGTCCATCATTCTAGTGTGAATGCGAGAAGAAGAAATTGTACATGATTCTGGTTTGTAAGGACCCTCATCACCTACAAACCCTGTCCTTTTAAAGCCTGTGCAGCTCGCTGCTTTGCTTCAACTTCAAACTTATCCCGATAGAAAGCTTCTGCTTCCAGTGTCATGTAACTGACTGCCATTGCTTGGGCGATCTGGGGATTGCCTTGTGGAATGGGAAGGGGCTGTCCCAGGTAATATCCTTGGTGCTGTGCAGCCTGTGCAACAGCAGGGGGGGAGAGAGTCGGATTTGGTACAAAGGTACCGATATTGTAATCCCAGATGTATTGTTGTCTGGTTTGAGGATGTCGTTCCCTATGATTTGGATTTGTGGGACAATTTGGCCAGATGTGACCTTGTTGTTGACATCCATAACAAGTTTGAGTGTCTGGGGGTTGCGCCTGTTGGGCATCTATCTGCATTGGGGCGCCTATACCTGGTTGAGTACCTGTGGGTGGAAAGCGTGGATATTGGCCTTGAGGTGGCCATGCAGGTGGTGAATAGTATTGGCCCTGAGGCCTCGGAGGACGTGGAGGGAGATAAGATGTGCGAGATGGTGGTCCCCTTTCAACCTATAGCACAATATCTTTCTAAAAGATCATGGAAGGTGTATGCTTCGGGTCCTTGTAAGCGATGCTGTTGGTAAATCCTAAAATCTACTGCCTCTTTTAGATGATTCTGAGTTTGATGATCTTCTGCATCACTTTCCTTTACTAGGACTTCATACTCCTGTAGGAAGAGATCCACTGATTTGCCATTTTGGCGAAGTCCTTCTAGTTTCCTTAAAGACTCGTGGGCAAGTATGTTGATCTGGAAGTATTTTTTAATGGAGGCCTATAGTGCCGGCCATTCCAACCATGATGTTTCTCCAAACCTTCCAGTGACCTTGCCATCTTCGTCTACTGCATTGAGGTGTTCTTTCTCCAGGAGGTATTTCATTGTAATTTGGGCGAAGCCTGCAGCTTTTCCTTCGAGACGGGAGAGAATAGCGATGCAATGTAATTTGTTCAACTTCCATTCTTGTTCCCCAACCCAAAGCCAAAGCTTTACCCACCAGAGCCTAAACTTGGCTCTATCTCCGTCCCACATGCCTGGATCTTGTATCTTTTTCGTAACATTGTTTTTCTCCTTGTCGATGTTGAGTTGAGCTATCCTTTCTACTAAATCGTCCATGTCAACATTCGCCATCATTCCTTACTGATTGGTATCTTCCAACCAACCTCTAGGGATGCGACAAACGAACAGGTGGAAATGTGTCTTCTTCGACCTAAGGTAATAACGGCGTCTTCTGAATGACGCATAACACACTCTCTGGGGGCCACAGTGACCAGGAGTCCAACTACACATATACTAATAAGACTGATACAGATGCTCTACCTCTTGAATCACTTCAAGGACTACCAGTGTTCGAAATAAGCTCGGCCCAAGGCTGTATGACAACAGTGGTTCCTTGGTTGCTCTAAGCAATTTGGGCTCAACCCCAACGCTGGTATCACCTCAAAGGAGGGACTGAGAAGTATGTGCTATTGAGACTAAAGCTTTGGGTTCAATCCCAATGTTCTAAAGGCACGGACATAATGAAGAAAAGAAAGCTGGAAAACTTCAGAGGGTACTCCTTAACCCAAGAGCCTGGGCAGTGTATATACATAGTCTAATCCAAGTGTTGCGGAACTAAATCCAAATGCAACACTGGCGGAACTATTTGCAGACCACACTAAGTCTGGCGAAGGGAAAACTCAAGGAGGACCAATGGAGGAGATAAAGAGGAGAAGTCACACCTTAATTCCGGTAAGGAACAAATGGATTAGACTGGGGTTCCAGTCATCAAGTGTCTACTTTATATACTATACATGTGTGCGCACGGACCAAGCTTCTCATGAGAGCAGTTGGTAATAAAGATGACTAAGGTGAGAAAAGAAGATTGATGCTGGGAAATAAAGAAGCAGCACGTGAGAGAAGAGCAGAAATTAAGTACATGTGCTGGTGATGTCATGGATCGTAGATCTGATCATGTGTGTTCCCATGGTCACGTGCATGCATCAAGAAATGGAAGGTAAAATATAGTACAAGGTAAGTGTATTAAAAAGTTTGAAAATATTGTGTATCATAACAATACGTGTTTCATATCTCGTGTCACGATGCATCTCTACACATCTATGCCTGCCCTCACCTTAGTTTCCTTATTTAGCCAGCCTGCCCTAAACCTTCCTACCAGTATATATATTAGGGCTCCACCTGTATTGTCTCTTTAACCTGAACCTACACAATCCAGTGTATGCTTCTAGCTGTTCCTTGCTATCTCCTCCAGCAAGTCTCGCTTTGCTCGCCCCTCTACCCTCCTTCTACCTAGGACAGCCTAGGCCCCTTCATCGCTGCTACCTTCTAGCATTCAGGCTAGTGGAGACCTTTGAGCACTCAGGCTCATTGAGACACCCTTGGGCATTGCCTACGATCCATTCGTAGAGGGACTATTCTGATAGTCGCAGTAACTGGATGTCATTTGGTTATACTTCACTAGGAGTTACACTCTCGTGTAACTTGTTAAGTTCGAAGAACTTAACAAAAGGTTCAGGTTAATCCTAGTTGGTGCTATTCAGCCCAACCTCCCCCACTCCCGCTTGTCAATACGAGGCGCATCAACCTAACTGCACTTCTTGGATCCCAGGAAGAAGACGAAGAATGGAGAATTTCCCCTCCACAACCCCATCCCTCTTCTTTCTTCGCAGCTGTTCCCCCCAAAGGGTCATCTCACAGAATTAGTGGTCCATCCCGACCTACTTCTGTCCTCTCTCCCCCTCCTCGTCGTCAGACACCTTCTCCCACCCTCTCTTGCACTTCCTTACAAGGACACCATCCCGCTCCCCCTGTACTAGTCCACAATACATTGATTGAAGCCAGACATTCTCCTTCACCCATCAAGGAAGATGAAGAAGATGCTTTCTTTAGAGGACTCCCTGACACTCCTCCACCACCACCCAATCCAGACCCAGACGAACCCGCTGACTTTAACGATGACAACGAAGATATGACAGGAGACACCAAAGCTGCCCTCCCCGAACCTTCGATGGAAAGCCGTCGGATGCTAACAGATGGCTCAAAGCCATGCTGGGATACTTTTTCCTTCATGCAGACAAATACGGAGAAAGGGCCAAATCATTCATCTTCCTCAACAGAATGGAGGGAGATAGAGGGAAAGCCTTCATGGAAACATGGCTTATCCAACTCTTGGACGAGACAGTACCCGATGCCCACAAGACCTTCTCACTCATTAAAGATGCTTTCAAAGTCACCTTCTCCCCATATGATGCTGCTATCCAGGCCAGGGTCAACCTCACATCTCTCTACCAACATGGAAGGACCGACAAAGCATTCAGAGATTACATCTCTGACTTCACTGTCCTCTCCGAATGATCAGGAATCAAAGACCTCAGCGCTCTTACTGAATGGTTCCTATGAGGCTTGGACAGAGAGATCACCACCCACCTCACCCTCTCTGGTGTACTCAAGACCGCCACCAGGATACAGGACATCTATACCAAAGCCTCAGAGATTGAGGGAAACTTCAAGCAAATCCAGCACTTCTAGAAAGGCCCTAGGCCCGCTTATGGAGGAGGTCATAGTCGTCATGACCTCCATGCTATGGATGTGGATCGTCTTACAATCACGCCAGAAGAACGGGCCTGACTTTTTCGAGAAAGGCATTGTTTTATTTGCCAGAAAGTGGGGTGCACCACTCGTAACCATCCTGGTTACACTCACAACAAGCCTCTTCCAAAAACCAGTCATGGAACCTACATGCGCATGGTCACCACCACATCCCCCACTCCCCAACAAACCCCTGCCATACCCCAGGACCCCTTGGATACCTATCTCAAGGGGTTATCATGCACTGAAGGATGCGACAAGATTCTTAGGACCCTGAACACAGCCTATGAAGTAGGGCTGGATGAACAGGGAGTGCCTCTGGATGAGGCTAATGATACTGCCACAGCAGATGGATGGGACGAGACCATCAATGCACTCACCACCCATGAGCATCCCGCATATGCCCCGAGCCTTGATGTGCAGGGAAAACCCTCAGCTAAGGAGGGTGATAGGATTTCCACTGGTGCAGGTGCGCCCTCTGCTTCACATTTTTAAATGGAAGGGACAGACCAATGTTGTCTCCTTCCATCATGATTGCTCCTGTATTTATTTCTGGATCAAAGAGTAATTCTATTCGGATTCCTCTTTTGATCTGGAGACAGGATGGCAAAATCATTGGCACTAATGCTTTGATTGACAGTGGAGCTACTGGCTGCTTTATCAGCCTTAGTATGGTATGATGCTTGAAGCTACCAATCTTCAAGATGGACATGCCCCTCAAAGTGTGGAATATCGACAGTGAGCTTGGTTATCTATTCTATAGATTCGCCCAATCAGTCAGGGACCATCAAGTTCAAGACCAATGTGGTGCTTGACTATGGAAGAGTGAAAGAGCGGCAGGACCTCTTCATCCTCAATTGCAGCAAGGACAACGTGATTCTAGGGTTGGCCTGGCTTCAGGCCCTAAATCCAGATGTCGACTGGACGGAAGGATGGGTTACAATAACCCCTTCCAAGTACAAGCAGATGAGTGGCTTCAAACCGGAAGCACTCCAACAATGATACCTGCTACGGTATTTCAGCCATGACGAAGAAGAGCATATCCAGAGAGAGCTCTATGATGCATTTCGTCAATGGACACCTATCCACCAGGCTAGATTTTTCAACTCAACAGGCAATGTACCAGAATTTGTGGTATGATGGACAATGATGTCCATGGTTATCGCCCAACAGACGGAGAAAACAGAGGTTTCTCTCCCTACAGCTTTTCAGGCGTTCGCTGATGTCTTTGACAAGAAAGACATCACAAAACTACCTCCTTCGCAGCCCTATGACCACATTATCAAACTCAAAGACTCATTTGTTCCCAAACAAGCCAAGAGTTATCCATTGAACCCTGCAGAGCAAGCCGCTTGCAAGGAGTTCATTGACAAACATCTCAACACAGGCAAGATCACCCCCTCCAAATCCCCTCAGGCCTCCCCATTCTTCTTTGTCCAGAAGAAAGATGGAAAGCAACCCTACCCCTGTCAAGACTACCACTACCTCAATTCCCACACAATCAAGAACACGTATCCCCTTCCCCTCATCTCCAACCTCATTGATAAATTGAAGGGATCCTCTATCTTCACCAAATTTGATGTATGATGGGGATACAACAACATCTTGATCAAACCCAAGGACCGCTGGAAAGCTGCTTTCATTACCCCCTACAGCCTCTTCGAACCTGCTGTAATGTTCTTTGGAAGGTGCAACTCCCCTGCCACTTTCCAAGCATTTATGGACAATCTCTTTGGGGACTACATGGCGGAGGGATGGTTGATCATTTATATGGACAACCTCTTAATCCATTCAGCCAACCCTGCCCTCCACGAAGAATAAACTCAGAAGGTTCTCCAACGCTTCCGAGAACATGAGATGTATCTCAAATTGGAGAAATGTACCTTCACCACTGAAGAAGTGGAGTATCTCGGAATGGTTGTTAACAAGGATGTGGCCTTAGTAAGGGGGTAGTTCTTGCCCCTTGCTCAAAAATGATCAATGCTGCGGGCATTGCCAAGCTTTTTTTTGATCATGTGTTCAAGCACTATGGCTTACATGACAAGTTGATCTCTGATCGAGGACCACAATTCACCTCAGCCTTCGCTCAGGAATTGGTGCACCTCCTCCACTACGACATAGCACTATCCACAGCCTACCACCCACAAACAAACAGCAAAACCACAAGATATAACCAAGCACTGGAGACCTACCTCCACATATTCTGTGATGGTCAACTGCACAAATGGTTGGAATACCTCTCGATTGCACAGTTCTCTCACAATGCCGCCATACACTCCACCACCAAGAAATCCCCTTTCTCCCTGATTCTGGAATATGAACCATGTTCCTATCCACCCCTGGGCCACACCTTCCTCCCTGCACTCGAGCAACGGCTCTCCCATCTTGAGGATGCCTGTAAAGAAGGCAAAGCTGCTCACACCCTTGCCCAACTATGAAAGAAGGAGAGGGTTTATTCCTCCTTCAAACCATGGAAGGTTGGAGATAAAGTCTGGCTAGACTTGCAAAACCTGAAACTTCCGGTTCCAACTCAAAAACTAGCACCTAGGTGCACCGGCCCATTTACCATCTCCCAAGTAATCTCCTCCACTGCCTTCCAATTGGACCTTCCTAAACAATGGAAGATCCACAACGTGTTCCACACCTCACTTCTCTCGTCTTACCGGGAAACACTGGAACACGGCCCCAACTTCCTCCAGCCCCCACAGGAACTAATTGGAACAGCTGAGGAATACGAATTGGAAATAATCATCAACCATCGGAAAAGATTGGGACAAAACCAGTACCTGGTTCACTGGAAAGGCTATTCCACACACGAACGAACGTGGGAACCAGAAACCAACTTGGGCAATGCCAAGAAGATCCTAGAGGAGTATAAAAAGAGGGTCTGACTCTGAACACCTCTTTCACCCCAACCACCACCATCTCCCTTGATCAATGCCCTTTCCCTTTGTTTCCTCTGTCCCACTATCCACTCACCTCTCTCGCCTCACCCCTGCCAACTGTCGCCTTATCTATGTTGTGCTCCTAGAGAACAGAGAAGCGGCGACTGCACTCGAATGCCTCCGGCTCTTCTCCTCCGATGATTCCCTCATCTGGCTTACTAGACTCTATCACCAGTACGCCACGCTTCACTCCCTTCCCCCCTGGGCCACCAGACGCCTGACAAGTTCCTCTATCTCTTTCATCGACCCCTTCCACTCTTTGCTGGAGTTGTCAGCCATCATGGCTGTTGAACAAGCGATCCTTGAGATCAGAAACATGTCCCTCGACCTCCTCCACAATGAGGGACTCGACCTCTGTATCTCCATCCTCCCCATATCCATCATCGCTTCTTTCCTACACCCTGTTAAGTTTGAAGAACTTAACAAGTTACACGAGAGTGTAACTCCTGTTGAAGTATAATTGAATGACCTCTGTCACTATTGACTATCTTGAATAGTTCCTCTACAATTGAATTGTAGGCAATGCCCAGTGTCTCAACAAGCCTTGATGCTTGAAGGTCTTGACTAGCCTGAATGCTAGAAGGTCTCGATGAGCCTGAATGCTCAAAGGTAGCCATGGTGAAGAAGCCTAGGCAGTCCTAGGCGGAAGGGAGGATGAGAGAGAGGGAAGCTTAGACTTGCTAGAGGGGATAGCAAGGAACGGCAGAAGATTACACTGGATTGTGTAGGTTCAGGTTAGAGAGATGATACAGGCGGAGCCCTAATATATATACTGGTAGAAAGGTTTAGGGCAGGCCTGGCTAAATAAGGTAACTGGGATAAGGGCAGGCATAAATGCATGGAGAGACATGTAGAGACACGTCGCAACACAAAACACAAAACATGTGAGAGGAAAGGATCACAAGATCATATATCAGAGAACGTGTTAGGACCATTCTGAACTCCTGGAGGTAACTCTGATGTTCCGGAGTTTTGGAGGTATTGAGACGTTGGCTTCACCGTATGTGGTGCGCCCTTGCTGAGTATCGGTTGTCTCGGTATTTCAGAAGGATGCAGAGAGAACTGGAGGTAGACTCGGAGGGAGGAGTCAGGTGTCAAGTTTGATATTTGAGCTGAGCTCGAGTACAGAGTATCTACAAGTTTAAGTAGGTCGGAGGTACACAGGATTTTTACGGAGGTGAGTAGTGTCCAGGAGGAAAGAAGCCGGAGCTGTGCTACTACATGAGCACAGGAAGGGAGGTATCTACAGAGTGGGACTAATACGGATATAGTAACTATGTACTGGGGTCGAAGTCTGGAGGTGTGGAGTTGAGTCCTGGGTGAGAATGTGCCGGAGGACGAGCAGAGAGGGTCGGAAGGAGTGCCCAGAGGCCGGAGTTGTATTTGAAAAGTATGGTATATGACAGTATCCCCCTCTTAGGCCCGAACCCTTGAGGGCCTATTAGAGGACACAATGTGGGAGTGGCGGAATCCAAGTCCAAAGATGGACACATAAAGTCCGGGTTGTCGTAGGTTTGCTTCTTGAACTTGAACCATAACCATGTCCAACGACATCAAGACGTGGTCCGAAGAACAGCTCATTAAAGGCGCGGATGATGATGACGAGCTCTGCGTGGCAAAGTACGCTGAACAGCGGCATCGTGTCAAGGAGTGGAAGGTGGAGGAGGAATGGAGGAAGGTGGAGGAGGCGGAGGAGGCCGCACGCAGCGTAGAGGAACCGCGTAAGGCAGCGGAGCAGAGGAAGGCCGAAGAGGCAGCCAAGAAACGAGTAAGTACAGCACTCTCCTCTAGAGAACACTGACTGATCGGAGGTAGGTGGAGGAGGTGAGGGCATCGCAGAGCGCCAAAGCGGCAGAGGTATGACCAGAGGGGCTGAACGTGGGCAAAAAGGGGAAGAAGAGGGCGTCGGAACCACCAGCGTGCACTAGATGCTCGGACAGAGGTCTTGAGTGCTTGCTTGGGCCTGGTAAGGCAATGTCGTGCGTGGGGTGTAGGGAGGTGAAGGCCAAGTGTGAGAGGCCCGGAGAGGAGGTATCAGAGAGGCGGAGGAAGAAGGCAAAGACGGGGGTGATGGAACGCCTGGAGGGGTCGGAGGTCGGGGGGCAAGTGGCTCGAAAGGGGTGGATGGGTGTGAGGGTGTAGTAGGGGCACTCAAGGCCCTTATGAAGGTCCTTACAGCGATCCACAAGGATTTGCAGGGACAGAGGAAGGTAATGGAGCGTCAGCGGGTGCTCATGGATCACCAGTGCACGCTGCTGGAGCAGCTGGTGGATTCAAGACGGAGGAGGTGTACGGAGGGAGATTGGAGGTGTCAGAGTCTGGAGATGAGGAAGAGGAAGAGGAGGCAGTGGGGGAGCTGCTGGAACTGGACAAGGAGAGGGCGGAGGAACGCAGGAAGAAGTCGGAGGGGAGTGAAAGGGAAGCAACAACTAGCAAGTAGATATCTTCCAAATTCATGTTGTAGATACTTGAAGTCATCTTCCTGGCATCTGCGAGAGTGGTATCCGAAGGCGTCTGGAGATTGCCACAGAGGTATGGAGGGGACGGAGAAAGAAACCTATCAAAGGTTCGGAGTTATGGAGTGGAGTCCCTATCCCTCTTCTTAGGGTAGACATCCCATAGTCTACGTAAAGAGGAGTGGGCTGGAAAGGCAGGGGGCGAGGGGTATGTAGGCAGATCGGAGTGACCGGAGTTGTCGAGGGCAAGCCCAAGATGCGGAGGAGCTCGGAGTTGTTGGCGTCCATACTCAGGTGAAGGGAAAGTGGTACTGCTCATATCTCAACACTCAATGGAGTGCTCACGGGTGAGCCAGTGGTTTCCTAATATCAAGGGAGCAGGGGGACCCAACGGAGGTGCACGGAAGCGTGAATGGAGTGATCACCTAGTAGAAACAGTGGGTGCGGAGGACGGGAGTCAGAGTACCGCTAGGGCACTGAGGCAGGGAGGTGGGGACGGAGTTGCCAAAAGGTGCAGAGGAGAAGTCAGAGGGAGTCAGAAGTAACACCGTCAAGGTGCAGTGGAGAAAGGGAGGGAAGCTTGCAGTGGTAGCGCTGAGCTGGAGCTCAGTTAGCGCACAATGGATGACAGCACCCACCCAAGGTGCAGTTTACCGGAGTTGTATTAGATATGAGAGGACTGAGGGCAGTTTCTCACAATGTGGCCAGCAAGACCACAGAGGAAGCAAAGACCTTGATTGAAACGACGCTGTCGCTCAATAAAGTCTGTAGGGACGGAGGAGTTGGACTTGTCGGAACTGTCAGAGTCCGAGTCGGAGGTGGAGGAGGAGGTGGGTGCAGAGTCGGAGATGGGGTCGGAGATATCGGAGGAAGGTAGGGGAGAAGGGAGCATAGACGAGGAGGTTGGGGGAGTGCTGGTTAGTGAAATGGACTGATGGTCATGCTCAGGTTCACGTTCCCAATAACGCGAGTCGGTAGACTTTGCTAGGATCCGCATTCCCAATAGTGTATGTGGTTTGCCAGTACTCAATATCTCATCCTTGATGCGATTCGGAAGTCCGGAGTAGAAGAAGTGCCAGAGCGCACCATCTCCAAATCCTTGGACTTGACAAGCAAGGCGATTGAAAACTACCATATACTTGTTGATTTGTTGCTCATCCTTCATGATTAGATTTCAGAGTTTGTGTTCTGCATCACTGGCAGGGTTGTGAGGACCAAAGTTCATCCGGAGTTCCAGGATGAAGTCGGGGTAACTATCCATCCAAAAAGGATGGCATTCTGAGTGGTTGGAAAGGAGGAGGTCGGGCTCAAACCATTCAAGGGCCATGCCCGTGAGGTAGGACTATGCAAATGTTACTTTGGTGCGATCCATTTGGAAAACCTTAGGGTGGTCCTGAAAGTTGAGCTCGCAATGGACCAAGAAGGCCCGGAGTTTGTGAGGTTCCGATCCATCGAACTGGTCTGGAATGTGGACTCTGGTTCTCTGGCCGAAGCTGGAGGTTGGACGACTAGGCCTGGCTAGTCGTTGGATAGAACAGGCAAGGAGGGTGAGGGCATCTGATGCCTCGTCTTCGGAGTTGTCAGGGTCTGACTCGGAGATGTCTGAATCATCGAGGGGTTCTCTGTTGTTTGATGGAGTGGGCTGGTCCCGCACTCTTTGACTAGAATGCTGACTAGGAGTTGCAGAGGTGCGGGTGTTTCGACCCAAGGATTGAAATCCCAGAGTTGAAGGTGGATGTACCTGGGAGGCGGAGCTGGGGGGACGGCGAGGAGAAAAGCCATGGAATTGATGAGAGTCTGCAACTATGGATTGTTGACGATGACTAGAGAAGACACTAAGGGCATCATAGTGTGATGAAATGGAGGTCATGACGGATGGTGCGGAGTTCATGATGGGGGTTTAACCACTTGGTTTTTGAAGGCCTGAGGTATGTACTGATGTTTGAAAGGATAGTCAGCAAGTGGGAGCTCAAATATACTGTTAGGACCGTTCCGAACTCCTGGAGGTAACTCCGATGTTCCGGAGTTTTGTAGGTATTGAGACGTTGGCTTCACCGTATGTAGTGTGCCCTTGCTGAGTATCGGTTGTCTCGGTATTTCGGAAGGATGCGGAGAGAACTGGAGGTAGACTCGGAGGGAGGAGTCAGGTGTCAAGTTTGATATTTGAGCTGAGCTCGAGTACAGAGTATCTACAAGTTTAAGTAGGTCGGAGGTACATAGGATTTTTACGGAGGTGAGTAGTGTCCAGGAGGAAAGAAGCTGGAGCTGTGCTACTACATGAGCACAGGAACGGAGGTATCTACAGAGTGGGACTAATACAGATATAGTAACTATGTACTGGGGTCGAAGTCTGGAGGTGCGGAGTTGAGTCCTGGGTGAGAACGTGCCGGAGGACAAGCAGAGAGGGTCAGAAGGAGTGCCCGGAGGCTGGAGTTGTATTTGAAAAGTATGGTATATGATAGAATGCGATTGAGGAGGCTGTGTCCAAGAAGAAGGATAGGAACGCATCATGACGCGAGATGCGAGGCACATGATGAGCGGGGTTAATGAGGCTGTGTAGGAACAGCCTCAGGAGGAAAGAGGGTATCGTCAAAGAGGTCATTCCAGACAGAGTCTGGTATGGCGAACTCTTCTAGGCCAGAAAGGATGTTGTCTCTGAGGGTCTCAGTTCTATGTTTACTAGAGCCAATTTTGTGTTTCACTCTAAATCTTGCCTTTCTACTATGAGGATATCCTCCCAAACTGGTCTAGGGAAATCTATTGTGTCCAGAATGATCAACAAGATCCATCAAGGCAAGCAAAACATCAAATTAAAATGTCATTCCAAGCTTTTTCCTACTGACGAAAGGAGAATTGTCTTTAGTATTGCCTCTGGCAAGGTTGAAAATGTGGTCTAGGCAACCCATCTCATCAATTCT
>JBBPRX010000405.1:0-15754 GCA_038093195.1 Boletus fagicola
CAAGAATGTCGCGCAAATGCAAAAGGTGTACAAGGAGAAAGGGTACGGGCAGATATAGCTGATGAACGGTTCCAGGAATCCGGTTTATCTACCCCTGACACTCCCTGTCCCTTTCCTAAATGACCGGAGTTGTGTATTATAAGTATCACTCGAAGCAGCGTGTGAGCTGGGTCTGGGCTTTGCATTGGCTTGGGGTTCGGCGCAAAACAATTACCGCTCAGAGACTCATGCTGCTCAAGGCCTACTAGCATCCAAGTTCTAAGCGGATTAAAAGATAAATACCGTAAAGTAAACGCAAGGACAACGTAGCTAAATAGCGACAGCAAGTGCTCCATGATCAACACAGACCACATGCTCGTATACAACAGACCGACCCAAGATGAAAACATCCACCCGATGCCCCAGCGTACAGCAACGTACAATAGGAAGAGAACAACTGATCATCCTACAACAATCCATCCGATACGCTCGACAAACGCCGTGGCTGTTCTGCCAAGAAACCCACACCTCCCCCACTAGTAGTCTGCATCGTAGCAATCTCACACCGTATCACTGCCTATCTTCAATGTCGACTCGCACGACCCCGCAACAGCTTTGAGTAGCTGTTCGTGCACGAATTCTACCATGTCCGAATCGGAAGGACGGTCCGCCATCACAAAAGACCAACACTCCATCATAAAGCCCCACTGCTCATCCGTGACGACGGGGGCCGAGCTAGGACGCTTCGGATGCTTCCCCTTTGAGATGGCCAGTATCACTTGCTCATCACGGGGAAAGTAGTGGTAGGGCATTTTACCACTCAAGACCTGTCAAAGAATAAAGCCAGATGCATGCATAATCACCATCGCGTCACACCTGAGGTAGGCAGTAGACACGCACTTGGAGCATGATACCAGCAAACGAATAGATGTCACTTTCCAGCGTCGGAAATCTCTTGCGTACATCCTCGTCTTCGTTCTCGGACTCGCGAATCTGGATCAACTCGGGAGCTGTCCAGCGGAGCGTTCCTTTTACTTGATATGTCAACGCCATGGAGGATCCTTCTATTTCTGTCACGACAATTGACAGGCCGAAATCAGCGATACAAGCTCTGCCACTGCCATAGATAAGGATATTGGACTGCAATGTATGTTTACGTGAGCGAGCAAAAACGGCCAAATCAAACCTCCCACGCACACCAGAGATGTCGCCATGTACGACGGACTGAGAATGCACTACGAATGAGTAGGACGTGTCACCGACTAGACAGCCATGGTGAAGCAAAATCACTTACGGTATTGCAGTCCCAGAGCGACATCGTTGACCTGCAGTGCCGACATTCAAAAAAGTTCAACAGGACATTGAAGATGCTCACTATGCCAAGCCTCTGCTGTGCTGTCAAGTCATTGTTGCGGCGATCGAGATAAGATGTCAAGGAGCCATTCTCGACCCACGGACACACCATAGCAGGAAAATCTCCATAATCCTGGGTTGTCCCAAGCAATGGTATGACATTCCTGTGGTCAAGCCTCAACCAGACTTTGATCTCCCGACGAAGACGCTGTGAAGAAAGTTAATTCTGGAGGAAATCGTTCGAGCCTATAACACACACTCTCTGCTTCGATAAGTCATCGCCCTGAGCCGTATATTTTTTTATTACTTTAATTGCGACCTATACGTCGATTGACGGTGAGTTTAAACCGCTGCGAAGTCGACACGATAACGCAACTGGCATGGCCCGCCCATTCAATTTGAGCGTGCCTCTGTAGATATCGCCGTGGCTACCACCAGAGACCGGGTGGTTCCCTTCTGGTACAATACAGCCAGTGAGGTTATGGGCAGGATTGGATCGACTGCCGTGCGAGGTTAACAATGAGTAGATCAACATCAAAAGAATTCATTACATTTCTTTTATGAAATCCGGATTTTCATCTTCGTTGACTTGTCTCCTCGATCGCGCCGGACTGGGTGAATGCTAAAACTCTCGTCAGTTTCCTAAAGTCGAATAACTAAAAAGGTAGCACACATCTACGGTGAGATCTTGCAACGGGGAAGGGATCGGTGAGCGACCACCGGCAGAGAGTGCCTATACCGGAAATCGAATATGAAAGTGAGTGCACAATCATCGCGTGAGGGAAACTTACGATCTGTGAGTCGCCCTAGAGAAATAAATGTCATGTTATTGACTCGCCAAGTCTTTATTTCAAAACGTAACTCACCACAGACATATGGAGCGAAGAATTTGAACTACGTGTGTAAGTGCTTTCAGAGGGCTAAGCCAGACAGTCTTATCATGCATTAATGAACCTTTGGAGAACGATATGAACCTACACTGCAAGTTTGCGGATCGTCAATCTGCACAAGGAAAGCATCAGAGAGGTAGTATCGATCGCAAGGTTTGTTGCCAACGCACCATATCACTTCGCTCACGCTTGGAATGGAATAGCTTCAGGATGCTTTTCTTCTGGGAACTTTTGCTCTTGGTGGAACTACGATCACTATTCTCAGGTGATCCATTATGCTGAAAGAAGAGGATGAATATCAGCCGGATACAGCAGTGAAAGGAACACTCACAGGGTCGGATGTGTGTAAATCCTCATGGTCGGAAGCCTGGATGGAGTAGAGTGGTATCAGCATGGCGCATTGAATGCAGGCTCGTTGCAAATACATTAGAAGGGCTAACGTCCTTGGTACGTGTACGCCAGCCTGGAAACAAGAGAGGAGGATCATTTGTCTGTTGCACAGAGGGTCAGGCCCAGAATATCGCAGGTAAACGGACACGGTAAGCATACCAATCCTCGGTTAGGTTCCAAAGGAAAGTCCCTGAAGAGGTTGGGAGCGACCGTCCTCAGGTTCCACACACGGATATTCGAATCCCGTGCCCCACTGACAAGATGACTGTCGTCAGGCGAGATTGAGATGGAATGGATTTTGGCATCATGTGGAAGGCTTGGACCAATCTGCTGGAATGTCACTGCTTCCCAGAGACGGACAGTCTTATCCCATGATGCGGTTGCGACAAATTTGCCATTGTGGGACGACGCGATCGCGAAAACAACATCGCTATGTCCACTACACGTGGCGTGCAGCATGCCAGTGCTGAGATTGTAGATTTTGACGGTGCCGTTAATACACCCAGCGAAGAGGGTGCGGCCATCGGAAGACCATGCAAGCGACCACGCTTGTTCATGTATGGGCATTCTAGTCCAGGTAGTGCTGTCCCAGACCTGAATAACCTCCCGATCACAGCTTGCGATTTTCCTTCCGTCCGGGGAATAGCAAACCCACCAGACGGCGTCTGTGTGCCCTTTGAACGGACCTGCGACTTGCTCGAGCGTTGTTGAGGACCATACGGCCATTGTCCCGTCCTGTGCACCAGTTGCCAGCCAGCTTGAATCCGGAGAGAATGACAACGACTTGATCACTTCCGCGTGTCTCGCGACCGACTTCATGACTTCTGTGGGCGTCTCAAGGTTCAATAGTCTCACCCTCCCATCTCTGCCTCCCATGGCCACCCAACTACCGTTAGGCGAAGTTGCGACTGCACACACCACCGGTTCTTTCACCACTTTATTATGTTCGTCCGATAAATTCCACTGTCGAATGGTCTTGTCCTCATCGGATGCACTGATAATTTGGTTATCCGAAATAAACGAGACAAACGTCACGCGGCCGTTGTGCCCGCGTAACAGCGTTGATGCTTTGCGAACTCTACTACGATGCATGACGGTCAGACCCGGTGACATGGTTGGCACCTGTGGTTCGGTGCAGTAAAGGGAGGGTAAGGAAGGACAGAAGAGAAAGTGAGGGCGCTTGGTGGAAGTAAAAGTGAAGTGTTGAGCTGTTCCCTAGGAAGTAACGTTGTTTGCCCACCATGTTCACAGCCGCCGCGGCTGAACTTGGACCTGGCACGTGGCCCGGACCGGGGCAGTAACCCCATTTCTTTGTTCTGGCGGGACAAGGGAGCTTTTTAAATAAGCTCTAATTGGCTTCCATAAAGGGAAGTCTCGATGTTGTTTGACTTTTTCTCAGGATAACATATCTGCTCTGCCTCGCATTTCTCCACACTTCTATCCCTGACTGTTCCTGAACCAAATGACTTCCATCAAGCCAAGTCTGGCAGCCAATAAAGAATGGGGACTAAATGAACTCTTCAAGGTTTAACATTGATATCGCATGCAAAAAATGAAACAATTCTTTGTTCCTGAAATTCTTATGTTCCACCTACCACTGGTAATTTGAGGGCCCTGGACCGTCACATTGTTATGTGGCAAGTGCTCCAACACTCTACAAGATTCCTGTTTCCCTCAAAGCACTCACTGAGGCGATCATTCCTGGTCATTATCCTGCTTACAAAGATTGCTTTCTGAGGATCTCCATCTGTTACGAATAAGTAGTCACTGTGCTAGTTCACTCACTTTAGCACACAGCGACTTTGCTGACTGCCTCACAACGGTGTCAACCTCTTCTTCGAGTATATCCACCTCACGGGACTCTCACGACTTGGACCTGAGCCCCTTTATTATCGATAAACATATAAACATGTCAGGCTGGACTCGACGACATGCCTGTACACAACAGAGCGACCCTAGGCTGACGCGCCCGCCCAATGTCCTATTGTACAACAACATACAATCACGAAACCAACTAATCGTCCTACAAAAAAACAACCTATCCGACACGCTCGACAAACCGACAAGACTGTCTGTCCATCCCAAGAAATCACTACTTGTTACTCCCCGGAATCTCTCACCGTATCACAACATATCTGCAATGTTGACTCGCACGTCCCAGTCACGGCATTGAGGAGCTGTTCGTGCACAAACGTAACCGTGTCCGAATCGCAAGGACGATCTGTCGCCACAAAAGACCAACACTCCATCATAAAGCACCACTGGTCATCCGTAACGACGGGGGTCGAGCTAGGACGCTTCGGACGCTCTCCCTTTGAGATGGCCAGTATCACTTGCTCATCGCGGGGAAAGTAATGATAAGGTATTTTACCACTCAAGACTTGCCAAAGAATAAAGGCAGATGCAAGCGTCGTCAGCATTACCGTCACACCCGAATCAATCAAAAGGTAGGCAGTAGACAAGCACTTGGAGCATGATACCAGCAAACGAATAGATGTCGCTTTCCGGCGTCGGAAAGATCTTGCGTCCATCCTCGTCTTCGCTCACAGGCTCACGAATGTGAAATAATTCGGGAGCTATCCAGCGGAGCGTTCCTTTGACTTGGTACATCAACGCAGTGGAGGATCCTTCAATTTCAGTCACGACAATTGACAGGCCGAAGTCAGCGATACAAGCTCTTCCATTACCATAGATAAGGATGTTTGACTGCAATGTTTACTGGTACGTGAGCGAGCAAGAACGGCCAAACCAAACACGCTACGCACACCAGAGATATCGCCGTGTACGACGGACTGAGAATGCACTACGAATGTGTTGGACGTGCCATCGACTAGACAGCCATGGTGAAGCAAAATCACTTACGGTATTGCAGTCTCAACGCGACAACGTTCCGAATCAAAAATGCTCAACAGGATATTCAATGAAGATGCTCACTATGCCAACTCTCTGCTGTGCTGTCAAGTCATTGTTGCGGCGATCGAGATAAGATGTTAAAGAGCCATTCTCGACCCACGGACAGACAAGAGCGGGAAAATCTCCGTAATCTTTGGTTGTCCCAAGCAATGGTATGACATTCTTGTGGTCAAGCTTCAACCAGAGTTTGATCTCCCGACGAAGACGCTGGGGAGAAGGTTAACGGGGCGGGCGATTGAACCCATGATACACACCCTCTGCTTCGACAGGTCATCGCCCTGGGCCGTATATTTTTTTATTACTTTAATTGCGACCTACGTTCATTGATGGTAAGTTGAAATCGCCGTGAAGTCGACACGATAACGCAACTCGCATAGACCTTCCATTGACATTGAGTGTGCCTCTGTAGATATCGCCGTGGCTACTGCCAGAGACCTGATGGCTCCCTTCTGGCACAATGCAACCAGTGAGGTTACGGGCAGGGTTGGATCGACTGTCGTGCGATGTCAACCACGAGTGAATCAGCCTCAAAAGATAATACTTTACATTTCCCGCCGGATAAACCTCGCATTTTCACTTTCTCTGACTGGTCTCCTTGATCGCGTTGGACTGGGCGGATGCTATAACTTTTTCGGTGCCTTCTAAAACCGAATAATCAGGAGGGGACACACAATTGTGGTGAGATCTTGAAACGGAGACAACGGGGAAGGAATCGGCGAGCAACCACCTGGAGAAAGTCCCTGTGCCGGAATCGAATATGAAAGTGAGTACACAATCATCGCGTCAGTGGGACTTACGATTGGCAAGTCCTCCTACAGAAATAAAGATCACGTTATTGACTGGTTAAGTCTTCGTCCAAAAATGTACTCACCACCGGATAATAAAACGAAGAGTTCCAACTTTGCGTACGAGTGTTTCCCTGTGTAGAGTGCTAAGGTAGACAGTCATGCTTTAATAAACTTTTGGAAAGTGATGTTGACCTACACTGCGAGTTCGCGGATCATCAATCTGTACAAGGAAAACATCAAAAAAACAGTATTAATCACAAGATTTTTGCTAACATACCATATCACCATGCTCGGACTTTGGACGGAATAGATTCAAGACGCTCCTCGTCTTGGAATTCTTGCTCTTGGTAGAGCCACGATCACTGTTCTCAGGTGCCTCATTATGCTGAAAGAGGTGGATGGATATAATCCGGTCATAACAGTGAAAGGAACACTCACAGGGTCGGGTGTGGGTATACCCTCATTGTCGGAAGCCTGGATGCTATCAGCGTCGCGCATTGGAAGAAGGCTGGTCGCAAATACATTAGAAGGGCCATCGTCCCTGGTACGTACACTCCAGCGTGGAAACAAGGAGAGAGGAGCATCATCCGTCTGTTGTACAAGAGGGTCAGGCCAAGAAGTCGCAGAGAAACGGACACAGTAAGCATACCGATCCTCGGTTACTAGGTTCAAGAGGAAAGTCCTTGAAGAGGTTGGGAGCGACCGTCCTCAGGTTCCACACACGGATATTCGAATCCCGTGCCCCGCTGACAATATGACTGTCGTCAGGCGAGATTGAGATGGAATGGATTTTGGAATCATGTGGAAGACTTGGACCAATCTGTTGGAATGTCACTGCTTCCCAGAGACGGACAGTCTTATCCCATGATGCGGTTGCGATAAATTTGCCATTGTGGGACGACGCGATCGCGAAAACAACATCGCTATGTCCGCTACACGTAGCGTGCAGCATACCAGTGCTGGGATTGGAAATTTTGATGGTCCCGTTGATACACCCAGCGAAGAGGGTGCGGCCATCGGAAGACCATGCAAGTGACCATGCTGGTTCATATATGGCCATTCCAGTCCAGGTAGTGCTGTCCCAGACCTGAATAACCTCTCGGTCACAGCTCGCAATTCTCCTTCCGTCCGAAAACCCACCAGACGGCGTCTGTGTGCCCTTTGAACGGACCTGCGACTTGCTCGAGCGTCCTTGAGGACCATACGGCCATTGTCCCGTCCTGTGCACCAGTTGCCAGCCAGCTTGAATCCGGAGAGAATGACAGCGACTTGATCACTTCTGCGTGTCTTCCGACCGACTTCATGATTTCTGTGGGCGTCTTCAGGTTTAACAATCTCACCTTCCCATCTCTGCCTCCCACGGTTACCCAATGTCCGTTAGGCGAGGTAGCGGCTGCACACACCACCGGTTCCTTCACCACTTTATTATGACCGTCTGATAAACTCCACCGTCGAATGGTTCCGTCCTCATTGGACGCACTGATAATTTGGTCATCCGAAATAAACGCGACAAACGCCATGCTTCCCTCGTGTCCGCGCAACAACATTGGTGCTGCGTGGACTTTGTTACGATGTACGAGACCTGATAGCGAGACCATGGTGGGCACCTGTGGTTTGGCGCGATAAAAGGAGGGTCAGAAAGGACAGAGGATAAACCGAGGGCGGTTAATGGGCGTAAGTCTTTGAGCTTACCTTTATAACAGTGTTCACCCACCATATTCACAGCACCTGAAGCGCTTTTTCGTCATCAACAGCGGCCAAGGGGCTAGATTCGTATGATACAACTTTTTGGCAGTGCATCTGTAAGTTCTCGGACCACCCGGGTTCTAAAAATAGATTACTCTTGTTCTCGTTTCCAGGTGCAGTAAGAACAACGATCAGTTCCGCCCGAGTTCTGTCAGCATTCTGGTTGTGCCAAAGAGGCAGGAGGTAGTGCACGTTCAACTTGAACGCATGGCGGATGATAGAGCAAAGCACTGGTTGACAGTTGATCTACGCCGAATCCTCCCTGGGCATCCCGGCGATTCGACAAAATGCCGCTGTAGATCGAGGGATTGTCAAGGTGTCGGAGGAAGACTAGTGCCAGTCCTTCCGACTCATCATCGGATAGTAAAAATAAAAATAAAGTAACGGAAAACATTCACCATTGATTCGGATCGCGGCCTACTATACTAACAGACAATACGAAGTACATTTCGTCCATCTCACCCGAGGATTTCGAATCAGGCACGGGGCGCGTGTTTCAACTGCCACTCGGTCTCACCCCTTATGCTCGTGAACATATCCTCCGTGGTGTACTTGGGCTTCCAGCCAAGTGCACGCGCTCGGCTCGCCTTACATCTACAGTTCGTTCCAAGGAGGGGAGCCAGCTGAGAGTAATGTGTAGCATTTGATCAACACGCATAACGTGTACGTCATCTGGGGACACGTACGAAAGGGAATTTCTTGTAGTCTTCTTCGGTGAACGCATTCGGTTCCGGCGTCTCACTCACACCCAGATCATAAAGCGCCTCCCCGATCTTGACAGCGACGTCTTTCAATAAATGGTGGCCGTTCTCGCCAAAGTAGAGCCCCTCGCGACCATGGCCCGCCTTTCCTTCCAGGATGGCGTCGTAAAGGACGATGTAGAGATCCGTGACTGTCGATCGCGGTCGCGCAAGTGAGCCTTGTCCATTCTCAGCACAGAACAATCAGGAAACCCACTGTCATCGATATGAATGTTTGGCCACAGGTTCAATCCCCGGCCGACATATCCTCCACGCTTCCTCGCAATACTGGCGGAAATCGCCGCAGGAATTTGAATAGAGCGTGCGTTCTGAATACCCAAATCCACCAATTTTCCAGAAGCGAAGCCATAGATCGTCGAAGGGAGGACGATGTACGTCTTCACGTACCCTTGAGACTGTGGGTGAGTAAAGACTCCGCGGGGGAGGAATGCTTGGGCAACGTATATCGGACAGGTACAAGACTCACCTTCCTTATCAGCGGCGAGAACGAGTGTGTCGACGTTTCGATGAAGTTGGGTGTCTGCAATGGTGTCTAGTTTAACTACGTCTGTATCATCCCAGACTGTGTCTGTCGCATAGTTCCCTTCCGTGTTATCGATAATGACACCTAACAAGAATTAATCAAGCAAATGAGCGACAGACGCTCGAGGAGCTGCGCACCGGTTCCAGACTAAACGACCACACGTGAGAAAATGACAACTCTCTGAAGCATTGACCACTCACAGTATGTATAAGAATAGGCACCTTGCCGGTCACTCCGTGCCTCTTCTTCAGACCTCTCAAGATCGCCGCACACGCCTTCGCGTTATCAGCATCCGCCTATACCCACGAAACGACAAAAACGTCAGATCAGTTTAGTTATTCGACGGGTATACGTACACATGTGAATATGATGTCACTCAGAGAGGCTTGTTTCTCAAGAAGTGCGTGGTCATCGTAGGATCCTAGGACGATCTTCACTCCGAGCGACTCGAAGGCGGGACCTTTGTCCGCCTTACGGATAAGGACAGTGATCTCAGAGGTCGCAAAGGTAGGGTGCCGGAGAAGGCGATCGAGCACAGAGCCAGCGATATAGCCTGGCGGCCAAAACAATTTTCAGATAGAGTAATGACCGACAAACCACTGGAGACATACCAGTGGCGCCTGTAATGAGAACTTGGTTTTTAGTAGACATGGATGAAGCCTGGAATGTGTACTGATCTAGCTGAGAGGGAGTGGAAGCTGAACTCTACGGATTGTACTGGCGTAGCCCCTATTTATACGAAAGACGCGGCCCATAATGTCAATTTCAAAGGGCTTGTCCAATGTGTTCAGCGGGCAGCTTCGTCATGCCAAGGGGTGCATCGCCACTCAGCTAAGACCCTGTCCCACGTGATGCATTTCACACTCAGATTGAACTCCGATTGCATTCCTCGAGCGGCCCTGCGGGGTGATTATGTAATGTTGGTGTGCCGAGCGTTTGGGATAACCCATTCTGGGAATGCACCTCCTCACAACGACCCCAAGCTAAAGCGTCATTCAAGGAAGTAATGCGATCTTCCATCTAAAAAGACGCCATCCACCAGCATATGACCAGATGACTTCAGACCTAGTTCTCGAGAGATAACACCTCAGTAAGCTGTGCATAAGAAGAAGTCGACAAGATGTGCGGATCGAAATCAATGATTCGAGAATCATGCGAACCCCACGACTCACGCTCGCCGTATCTGCCCGAGCCAAGCCCGTGCTCTCCGGCGTCACGGTCAAGGCTATCCAATGATCAATTATCTAATGATGGTCCAGCCTACACGGGGTAAACCATCGATAGTTTACGCGATCACCAAACTAGGCTCAGGGTCACCAGAACTCCTTGCAGCTGACTCGTACCGTGTCTGGCTTGTCCTCGTGTATGATGTTGGTACGAACAGGTAGACACTGTAGTTTCCCATGTGGCAGCCCAGCACTTGAGTCTGTCCGATCAGCAACAAATCCTGTTGGTCCATTCTGTCAAAGCCTGTCATGATCCTGTCAAACTACCCGCACTACCCCCACGATCGTGTATGATATCTGCGGCTTCTATACCGGGAAGTGCCGACGAGCGGGTAAGCTTGCATGATATCGCGGTGATTTTGAGTGTCAGAAACCCCGCTTGCAACGTCACTTGGCTTTCGATGACGAAGAGCAAACATTATGGTCAAGCATGTACATGCGCGCAGCACTAACATGGGTGTGGTATGGTCAACGGGATACGGAAATGACTTTGATAGTCTCCCATATAGGTCATGAAATCATGTCACGTTGGCATTGCCACCATCTGGCTCAGATGCGGTGAGATGGCGGCTCTGTGCTGAAGTGAGCCCGAGGATCTTGATACATGTAATGGAGGGGTGAAACGTACAGGTTACTAGCCGATTAGAGCTTTGTACATCTTCTCTAGGACATATTGTCGCGGCAGCCGTTGGAAGAGGGAAAACCGGGTAGAGTTGTAGCCCAATGTCATATACGGAGGTGGCTTTGCGCGAAGAGCCTGTGCCACTACCCTTCGGGCGAACTCATTTGTGTCCATGCTTCCTTGACCCTGGCTGGCATTCATCCGCTGAATTATTTTTGACTCGTACTGCTTGTACATTGATGTCGGTGAGAGTGTCAAGGTCGCTGCCTGGTTCTTTGCGATGTTAGAAGTGACGCCTCCTGGAGCGACAAGCATAACTTTAACGTCAAATGGCTTGCACTCCATTGCGAGACCTTCGGAGATGGAGTGGAGTGCAGCCTTGGCAGCACAGTACAGAGTATTCCATGGGGTCGTTCTGCAGAACGAAAGATTAGCCTAGCTGACGTCATTTGAGAAACACGTAAAATTCACATCAGACCCACGATGGAACCAATGTTCACGATCAAGCCTTCCTTGCGTTTGAACATGGAAGGTATCACCGCGTTCGATACGCGCAAAGCACCAAAGGTGTTCAATTCGAAAGCGTTTCGAATTTGGTCGATAGTGGCCTCAGCCACGGGACCTAGATACAAAGTTATCGTGTCGTACTCAAGATAACCGACAAGGTCGAGTCGCCAAAGCCAGACCAAATTCCGTGGGGTCAGGACTCACCAATAGCTGTAGCACCTGCATTGTTCACAACAATGTCGATTTTGCCAGTTTCTGCAAGGATGGTTTGCACCATGCGTTCAATATCATCTCCGTTGGTTACGTCCAGGATATGTTTTCGGATGTTTGGGCTCTGAAATCCCTCCATACTTTCGAGCTTTCTAGACGTTGCATATACAATGCACCCTCGCGCAGCGAATTCCTCGCATCTTGGTGGTCAGAACACACCCCAATGTGGTATAGTATCATCAATGATACGTACAGAGCAAATCCTATTCCACCTGTGGAGCACCCAGTGACGAAAACGATTTTTTGGCTTCTTCCTGCCAATGCTGTCGACATTGTTGAGTTCTGATTGTGGCCTTTACGTAGTAGGATTCAGACTTGCGGACCTTCGGACTGCCGGACCTGCAAATTCACATCACATCGTACACGTGCCTCATCGTTTCCCACCATGCCACTGTTACAGTTCTCAAGCTCAAGTCTACCGACCCCATTTCAACGCGCACTGGAAATTATCAGGACACTTGACCCTGTACGTCTTGCACAGGTTCTTCTCGACTTTGCATCCGTCGTTGGCTCGCAATTCTGGGATGGAAGACGAACAGGGCCAGATTTTGTCTCTCCAATGGCCAGTCTCACCAAACGGCAATCTGGACATCTGGCAAAGCTCATTCTCCGACACAGTAAAAATCTACCAAATTCTGAGCTTGGCAGCACAGACACATTGCACCAGAACGGTGACCCTCGGGTTGTCGCAGAGGCAGACCTCCCTGGCCCTTCGCGCAGTTCCGACTCGGATACGGCCTCAAAGTGTCAGGAAGTTCACCCTCGGGCTGTGGCAGTTTTAGACTTTGACGTTCCGCGCCGTCGTCTCGAGTCGGAGTACTCCACACAGGCGGACGTCGATTTAATGACGCTTGTACCCATACTACTGAGCTTGCTCGTCATCTTGAGGACCCGCCAGTGGTCTCCTGCTTCCGAGTTCATTGCCATTGATTTTTTAGCCGCTCTCATACTCGGACCTGGCACGCTCACGCTCATTCGGAGGACGGCAGTGCAACCTGCGGAGTTATATCCGGATTTCGGATGTGCGGTACTCATGGACGACGACCTCACAGTGGTGATCCGAGGCAGCCAAAAAATTGTCGAGGCAGTTACCGAAGGCGGTTTCTACCTCTCTTTTTCAAATTCCCAACCCGCGGGAGGTGTATTCCCCATGAGCGAGATACAGCAAGAGAAGCAAGTCGTCTCCGATGTCCTATATGGTGTGTTGGAGGGAGGATGTCGTGGGGTATGCGAGGCGATAGTGATGCGATTGTTGCATTTACACGGTGCTATTCCCAACCTCAAAGAGATGGCTTACGTGGTAATCGTGGGGCGCATGATGTGCAAGGCATGCTGGTGGGGACTGAAGGCATCTACCAACGATTCCGTACCACCAATCTCAGAAATAACGCCGTTGCGATCGGTGACAAGGTTGACAGGAGAATTTCTCGGGCTGCTGATAGTAGCGGCCTGCATCGAGTCGGCATCCTCCACCACGATATTGCTTCATGGTGTGTCGTTCTTTGTTCAATCCTCCTACTTTGGGTTGTTCGCAAGGCTTGTCTTGCAATCCCAGAACTACCGTATTCGGACGGAGCGATTACTTGACGCGCTGGGCCATCCATCGATAAGGAAGTGGTCATTCCGCACGTCGGCTTCGGCAGCAACCTTCGTATGCCTCGTTCTTTGTCGGGGTATTCGCCGACCTGTCAAGAGCATCAATATTCTCGGCCTCTTAGACATCTTGATCCCTGATGAACGCGATATCTCGAGAGTGTGGAAGAAAAGGGTAGCTGATCGCATCGTGCACGAAGAATCCATTACCTTTGCACCGACCATACCTACATTTCGTGACATGCGCCGCCAAAAGTACCTTAAACATATTTTGGACGAAGCTCAATGTGCTTACGACAAGTACCATCGCTTTTGTCTCGTCTCCCGTTGTCCATCTACTATGATACCATCGAATCGGGAATAGCAGCCTGAGAACATGTGTAGTGCTGTAGCCGTCGCGTTGTATTATCTGTGCCATGATGAAGATATCCAGCGGATGGGACTTGGTTATTCTTAGGAATACTTGGCTAGATACTTCAAGTACGTCGGTGACACCAATTGTCCATGACTTGAGTTTCCTCAGTGTTGCTCTTGGCTACAAAACATGGCATGCATTTTCAGGTCGGCGCAGGCTGCCCGGTGCTGCAGGTATTTTTATCCCGGTTTGCAGCAACATGATGATTCATGGTGATCAGTGACGGCCGGGGTGCGGATTCCTGCTCAACTACTTAGCACGTGTCTCGTAGGTACTCGCAGTCCAGTCTCGGGTAACCACCACTGTCAGCCCCTCGGATCACCATCCACCTTGTTGAACTGTGCTAGCAGGGCGACCTGCTTTCGGGTTCAACAGGTGAATGACGAGAACCTATCAAGTTCACTTCATTTTCTAACACAATACGGAGCGGCGCAAGAAAGTTTGAAGCTTCAAAGGACAATACCAATGAAAATGTCGATTTCGCGGGGCAAACAAAGCTGGGTCACCTCTGGGAAGGTGTATAATTACCGCCCTTCAAGGCCGTCAACCTCATTGGCGAGCATTAATCGTGGACCAGCAGCATTAGTCCCTTCATCAGGCTACGCGCAGCTGATATCTGATATCCTGCGATTCACTCAAGGTCTCGTGAACAATGGACCAAGTTCAAATGGGTGGATAAGGAGTATGAATGCCCATTACAACAGCTGGCACAACGCTAACATACCTGGTACTCGACAAACGATATCCTCCTAGTGCGAATATACTGAAGTGTCACCGCTAGGGTTGGCCTTGGTGGTCGTTACCACGGTCTGTCCATGGATTCTACTCAAAGTGTCATGAAGTGAGTGATGTACGTGAATCTGTCGCATTTGCTTGAGGGCTGACGATCACTGACGATCAGACCTACGATGCAGGAGCAGTGGAGCACGTGGATTATAAATGATGAATCGACCAAACTCTGACGTCTGAGGTAAATATTCCAGCTTTCAATCCCGGCGATGCAATTCATTGGTGGATAGGTAAAAAGTGAACTTACCAGATCTGTCAGCTCGGTCCATGTCATGCATTGCCATCGCAAATTTATCAAGTGGAGAGACTCTGGAGAGCTGCTCGTGTTCAAGCCGGCTGGACATCTTGTCCGTGTGGTTTTCGAGCCTTTTGGACTGGCATCATCGTGACAGTGGCACGGATTGACGCGGTATTGATTTTCGCGTTGCCTTTGATCCCCCGAGGGCAACTATGCGCTGGTTCTAGACAATCAGTCTCTGATCCGGGGCTACCGTCAAACGGTGAAGAGACGTACAACTTGTTAAGTTTTCAATGTGATTCCCACACATTACGCCCACGCATGGATTACGGTGATTCGTCTGGCTCTGGAACTTGTCGACGATCTCGACGCCCATTGCTAATCGATAACGATTTGACATAATCCCACTACTTTCTCATTTTCCCCTTCTGGTGGCTTTGATCCAGCTAGGTTTGCGAGGAAATGGCTATCTTCCAATGCCTCGGGATCCACTGCTCTGCTTCGAGACACCGCATCTGCATCAGGCCGTTGAAAACCTGTCAGGATAAACGAGCGTATGATCGTCATTGGAGGCCTGTGAACAGAGAATCGAGTACGTCAAGAGTACGTTCGGCATGTTACAAACTTGTCTAAACGCACTGTTGCTCATCGAATCCCAACCTTGGGGATGGCTAGGACAGGAATCCACGTCGGCTAGTTCCGGCATGGTGCCGCACGGGAACGAGCAAATGCTGGTGGGTACCCGAAAGGG
>JBBPRX010000406.1:0-15752 GCA_038093195.1 Boletus fagicola
CGTTATCAGTTACCCGGTGTTAACACTACTATCGACGCCCCGTCAGAGGCTCGCGAGGCTGTGACCGTGCACACCGCCGAGCACGACCACTCGTGCGACCTTCCCCTCATCAATCCCCGCTTCCTCACCAAACCCTCACGGTACATCTACGGTGCTTGCGACCGTGGCTTGAGCACGTTCTTTGATGGTATCGTCAAGTACGACACGGAGACGCACACGCCGACGTACTGGTTTGTGCACGGACACAGCCCCGGCGAGCCAATATTCGTCCCCAACCCAAAGGGCACCGCAGAGGACGATGGCGTACTTCTGAGTGTCGTGCTCGATGGCTTTACGGAAAAGAGCTATTTATTGGTGTTGGATGCAAAGAACCTGAAGGAGGTGGGCAGAGCGAGTATGGAGTGTGTCGTTGGTTTTGGTTTCCATGGTATCTATCACCCACAGGCTGCGGCGGGTCCCGGTACGGATATCTGAGCAGTGATGGGATTTTTGGAGAATAACATACGATGTTGATTCAGTAGTGTTATTTGTAAATTAGGAGGGGAGGTATTTTTAATGCTAAGCAAAAACTAGAGTATCCGTTCACACTGCGGTGGAAACCTTGTTGCCCGGATGTGTTTGGCGTTGGCAGGTCACCCAGGAGAGGTTAGGCGGAATTTGTGGAGTTGAATGAGATGGCCGCTGGACGGGATAGAGAATTGGTAGGCGAAGGGACCTTGAGGAGATCGGGGAGAGTGTGATCGCAGCTATTGTTATCGTCGACATGTTCCTGAACAGTCGCTCTACAGCGCATGAAAATGTCAGGCTCACTCCAGGCTAAACTTATTGGGCCAGAAGAGGGCTAGATCCTCACCACTGGAGCACCACAGTACTGCGCTCCGCAATGGACGGGCAACCATGGCGCGCCAAGGATGAGGATGGTCTTGTCTTCGAGAGGGATCTTAAAGTGCATCGTCATAGGAGAGGAAAAGACTTGGCAGGGTGCCGCAGCCAGTAGCACGCTCGCTGCGTGTAGCGCACCCACTGCGGTAGGGTTGTCGGTGTCAATGGCCGCAGTCGACCAGGGCTTGAAACGGGAGAACCACGACCAGCCGGCGAGAGCGGAACGTGGCTTGTCTTGCGGGGCATTTTCCTTACGTTTCGTAGCTGCCATTACCTTGCGTTGGCGGAGGATGACACCGATGGCTAGAGCGGCCATCATGGATAGGAAGAGTGCCAGTACGACCATGGCGGGAATGGAAACTTGATGGGTGGGACCGGTGGGTGGCTTGGCTGATGACATGGACGTCGGCGTTGCGACGACTGTGCTCCGCGTTGGTGGCATAACTGGGAATCGAGGCGATGAATGAGAAGTACTAATCATAGGACGCAGCGGCCCGCGAGTCGATGATGCTGTGCGGGGAGGCTGACGGGAATGACTGTGTCCCGCGTGTATGATCGTAAAATGACAGGCTCAACATCGTGTTCGAACGGCTTTTTGGGTGACTTTTGAGTCAAGAAACACGAGGATCCTAATAGGTAATACATATCGATGAACTTTCATCGACTTTGGCGATCAATCTGATTATGGTAGGTGTAGTAATGGCAAAGGAAGCTGTGCTCCATCACAACTGCGTGCCACTGTCAGTCGCCGCAGTGGGAAAACAGGTATGATACGATTGCGTACTCAACGGACTGGATCACCTTGCCATCCAGGCAAGTTACGTCTAATCGTCGGGAGTGTCAATGTGATGTAAATATACAAACCTACGATAAATTTACTGCATAAACAACACCACCGCGGGTCTTTCTTTTTTTGCCTCGACCCTAAACCGTCCACCGTGATCAAAGGTGAGTGAGTTTTGTGTCGTCGCTGCGCGCATCAGCGAGCGCCACGCGCAGCAGCCGACGGGCAACGCCGAGTCGTCTGTTTTCTCTTGTTTTGGACTGCGGGAACTGGGCTGAACTGGGTTTGAAAAAGCTGAAATACTCCGCCTGATCAGCCTTCATCTCCCTCCATCTCCCGTCCACTCTACTCAATCTACCTCACGAATAATCTCCAATGGAAGACGAAGTCGCTGCCCTCGTAAGTCGTCCAAAATTCTTCTTCATCGGTCTCGACGACGCCCTCATTCACCATTGCTTCTTAGGTCATTGACAATGGTTCCGGCATGTGCAAGGCTGGCTGTAAGTCCTTTCTGATCTTCGCCAAAATGCCCGCTGACCTGCTTCCCTAGTCGCTGGTACATGATTAGCTTCTACCGAGCTTTGCTCTGCATCTAACTCCCTCGTTTGTAGGCGACGATGCCCCCCGTGCCGTGTTCCCGTAGGTGGTCTAGGGTTTCTGATTGGTAATATCTAATGCAAATCGACAGTTCCATTGTCGGTCGTCCCCGTCACCAAGGTGTGATGGTCGGTATGGGTCAGAAGGACTCTTATGTTGGGTATGTTCTATCACATAGCTTGTCACTTTGCTCATTCGCGTTTTCCAGTGACGAAGCCCAGTCGAAGCGTGGTATCCTCACCTTGAAGTACCCGATCGAGCACGGTATCGTAACGAACTGGGACGACATGGAAAAGATTTGGCACCACACTTTCTACAATGAGCTCCGTGTCGCCCCAGAAGAGCACCCCGTTCTCCTCACGGAGGCTCCCCTTAACCCCAAGGCTAACCGTGAAAAGATGACTCAGATCATGTTTGAGACATTCAACGCTCCTGCATTTTATGTCGCCATCCAAGCCGTCTTGTCATTGTATGCCTCGGGTCGTACAACTGGTATCGTCATGGACTCTGGCGATGGTGTTACCCACACTGTCCCCATTTACGAGGGCTTTGCTCTTCCTCATGCCATTCTCCGTCTCGACCTGGCTGGCCGCGATTTGACCGACTTCTTGATCAAGAACCTGATCGAACGTGGTTACTCCTTCACGACGACTGCTGAACGTGAAATTGTCCGTGACATCAAGGAGAAGCTCTGTTACGTTGCCCTCGACTTCGAACAGGAACTCCAGACGGCTGCTCAATCTTCTGCTCTTGAGAAGAGTTATGAGCTTCCTGATGGTCAAGTCATTACCATCGGCAACGAGCGGTCAGTACTTTGTCTTTTAAATGGCAATAATATCACTCAGTCTCTGATTGTCTAGGTTCCGTGCACCCGAGGCTCTTTTCCAGCCTGCCTTCCTTGGTCTTGAAGCTGCTGGTATTCACGAGACTACGTAAGTCTCTGGGCGCATGTGGAACACTTCCCTACTTGACCGCATTGATTCAGGTACAACTCCATCTTCAAGTGTGACCTCGATATCCGTCGTGACCTGTATGGAAATGTCGTCCTTTCTGGTGGTACTACCATGTTCCCTGGTATTGCGGACCGGATGCAGAAGGAATTGACATCACTCTCACCTTCGAGCATGAAGGTGCGTTGTCTAGATGGGAAGTTGAATTACATGTTGTCTCATTCCCTTGTACAGGTCAAGATCGTCGCACCACCCGAGCGGAAATACTCGGTCTGGATTGGTGGTTCTATCCTTGCCTCCCTTAGTACATTCCAGAACCTGTGGTGCTCCAAGCAGGAGTACGACGAGTCTGGTCCTGGTATCGTTCACCGCAGTACGTGTCTTTTACTACCTTTTGATTTCATCTCTCACCGGCCCACCTATTTCCACAGAGTGCTTCTAAACTCGGACGGTTCAGTAGACAACTGAAGACTTGTCATCCATGTAGTAGAATGTCATTGCTTTTGTTCTGCTTGCCTTTTGCGCATTGCTACGATGGTAGTGTCTTTTTCTTAATACGTTACGATTGTATTCTTTTCGGCCACTTCTGATCAAAATATCTTTGCGTAGTCTGACCGTGACTTGGACAGGTAAAATGTTTATACAACGACCGTGTTAGAATGCGTCAAGGGGTATATGCGCCGGCGCAGCATCCTGGAGTTAAGGGAAAAGAAAGAAACACGACACGAGTGTTGTACTTCTACATCAAAGCGCCGACGGCAGATGGAGATCCGTCGTCATTGTACAGGCATGATCCTGTCCCAAGTCCAGATGATCCAGAGCCGTCATTTGTCTGGAACAGGGACGGAGTGGTGGCCACGAATGGGAAGTAAAGATCCACGTAAGACGCGCTGTCAAGGAAGGAAAAGGCCTGCTCGAAAAAGGAGACCCTTGGAGACCATGTCAGAGATGGCTATGCATGAAATGGGATGAACTCACTGAGCAGCCTGACCACCAGAGGGGTTCTGGAGGGCAAACTCCGTTATGACCAATGCACAATTCTTTTTTTTTGGGGGGGCAGCACGTCAACGTTTGGCATCCCAACATCGATCACGGCAACTCACAGGGAACTGAGTATGTGCGGATTCGATATAACTCTGGAACTGTGAGAACGAAGTTCTGGAGGTGTATCGTGAGGCACAATCGTTTTGATAGACAAGCAACGTCTGTCACTTACCCGTACCAGTGCTACCGGTAACCAAAGTCGGAGATCAGATCAATGAGCTTACCGACCCAGAAATAAAGAAAAAAAACTCAAATTCAAACTTACCAGGTTACAGTAGTCATATTGGCACTGGCCAGCACAGGCAGTGATCATCTCAGAGAGCCAACTCAGACCTTGGCCAGATGCCGTACTACTAGAGACGGCGGGAAGAGCCCTTTTGGTGGGCTGTTTTCGTTCCTATCAGCGGGGACAATTCATGTCGCTCTAACGACAGGTTTTCTTACCAAAAGGTTGATATATTCGATATACCAAGAAGCGGCTTGACTGGGGCTGATGCCGTTGAGATCAGGTTCGTTCAAGCTGAACACGGCTAGATGTGGCCCGTTGAGACGACGGAGGACAGGAGAACTGATTTGAAAGAGACGTACTCGCCCACTTTTGGGCTTGCCACCGAGATTGAAGATCGGCGATAGGACTCGAAGTGCAGTCGAGGCAGCGCTGCATGCCTATGAAGCCGAGGCCGCCGTTGCCGTTGGTCGAGGGTGGTGCATAGGTTTCATAGTCATAACTAGGGAAGAGGGATCGAGTGAGTAATAGAGTCGCGAAATTGGAAATTACATACATGGCGACCACTTCACCGCTGCCAATGTTAAGCATCGCAGGGTTACTATGCTAAAGTCAAAAATGATGGACAAATAGCCCAATAAACGATCGCACAGAGGTCCATTGTCTAGAGAGGGAAAATGTCAATCACTGCGGGCAGGAGAGGTGTGTTGCGTCCTTACACCATGGCCAGCAGAGACCCCTCTTTCCTGCCTGTGCAGCAGCGGCAAATATTGAAAGAAAGACAAGGAGAGAAGGCAACATGACGGAGGGGGGAAAGCGGATGCTACGTGAGGGGATACCTGGTCCGTATTTATGCGTGCCAAAGACGTTGGTCTCGGGGGGCCCTGCATTTGGACATAGGACACATCATTTGCCCCGCGATGGTATAGCATCGAGCCTGGTTGATAAGTAAGAATGCATTAGCCTATTGTGAAACAGAATGGGTCGTCATTGCGACGCGGTTCCGACATACCTGGGAGGTACATTGACCTTGAATGGAAGCGGTGTCAATGGACCAGAAGGGACCTCCCCCCCCTCCCCCCGCGGAGGAGCCACGTGAAGCAACTCATGCCGCCCGGCCATCAGGCGACAGTTCTCCTCTGTTCTTTGACTGGTATACGTACTGCTTCAAGGTACCGCATGGCCCCGAGTTTGGCTGTCCTTATACTAGACAGCAGCAAAGATAACATCGTTCTCTAGTCGGGTCCCAGGGTATTCAAACCAGTGGGGTTAAGCGGCCAACCATCGAAATGAAACTTGGGAACTCACCAGGTTGACGCGCTCAAAGATCGCATGATGTCACTAGGGCTCGCACAAGCAGGGTTGCAATGCACATATCGTTAACCGACGCTTTTCCTTATCGACAATGCAGCGCCGATTTTGATAGGTTGGGCGGAGTTTAGATCGGACCTATAGTGCTTCGGGTTAGCCGAACTTGAAATGCCTCATAATTCCCGACCAGAAGAGTCCCAGCAGAGAGTACCTGGCCGGAGATGAATATTGCATCGTCGCGAATGACGTCAAGAAAACCATTGTTAGCTGGGAAGCCCACCGAAACATTGACGAAAGCCTCACACGCGCTAGAATGCGTAGCTTGACAAATCCGGAGAAAGGCGTAGACTATCAATTTAAATAGATCGCCGCTTTCCTTGCACGTTGAAACGACCAATGTATCGAAGCGATATTGCGTAGAAACTGCTGAGATGATAAAAATTAAAGATGACGGGGATGTTGTTATGATAACGGTTCTGAACAGTGGGCGGGTGTCTAACTTAATGCGGGTGGTAGGTACTTATCGGAGTTCGAATGGACTTGGTTTTCAATACTTGTCCCTGGACGCACCCGACGGTCTACATATGCATGTGCACCTCGTCGGCAAATACGTTGCACTCTCGCTTGCCAACCAAGTTGCAGCCTTGACGACTCGCCAAGGATCACAAACGACCCCAAAATTTCGCATTTTTCACCTTTTCGAACCACGGATCTAGTGTCGATTCCACGTTCGATCCCCGGAGTCCCGAAACGTAGGGCCGGATAGTCCAAAGGGGACGAAAAACCCGTGCAGCAAAGAATGTGGGTAGGCCCTGCAAGAATGCGGAGGCTGTGCAGTGTAAAAAGGCTCCAGATAAGAATACAACGCGAATGTATTACACTTGATCAGCATTAGTTATATATTGGTCTTATTTTCTGGTTCGTTTTCATGATCTGGTCGTTTTTTTTTTCATTTGCATTTGCCGCATCTGCATTTCCTATCCACTGGCATGCTCTCTTGTGCTGTGCTGATCCTCTCACGCACGTACTCAATGAATTGTGTCCTGTCGCTCATACTTCATTGTGTCGCGGGAATTAAACAATAAATCAACTTTCGTGCAACCTCGAGGACCCGAGCACCAATTGGCAATGCGTTGCCGTTCTGTGTCCCTGCGTGAGGTGCAGGAAACATCTTGGCATCGTCTCTGTGAAGAATCCCAACTCGGTACACTCCGTACAACGTATACAACGGTACTACGTGGGATCTCGCACGCAAATATCATAATCGTGCCTGCATATTTCGTAGCGATATCTTCGACACACGCCACTGACATCACTGGCCACTGAGGCACCATACCTGCAATATTTGGATGTTTCACTATAACTACTATGGCAGGGAAGTTGATAGTGCCTTCTCAAGAACCAACTTGAAACCAAGAGTTTCAAAAATGAATTTCAATTGAAAGTGATATGGCAGATTCTTACAACAGACCGCAGAGGGTAAATGCAACGTCTGTGCATCATAACATTGTTATCGCGTTGATCTTGGTCGTCGCGATTGTACCTGTGACGCTGGCAAGCTTGCAGCAGCATAGAGATCGCAAAGTTTGGCGGTGATCCAAAATGAGTGAAGTTGGTGAATCGGGCTGTTCCTTTCAGTCCCCATTGCGTCAGAGTGTTTTGATGAAGTTTCTTTTTCACAGGGGCTGGCTCGTCCCCCGTGGGAACACCCCACCACCCTTCAGAGCCAGCGCTATAACGAGCTCGACACTCTTTCCAGGATTCTCAGTATAACCATACCTGAGGTGGGTAGCATCTCTGACTCATCTACATTCATGATCTCTTCGCAGATGATTTACAGCGAGTCGTCATCACAGCAAGGTTAGTGACATCTACTTTCCAGAATTGGGCGGATGTAAGGCTGTGGTTCGAGTTCCGGCACTCTCACTCTTCTTCGCTACACGGACGTAGGTGCGCTTGGCAAACGGCGAATTACAATATGAACTTGGCTGGGTACGACGGCGCCGCTTTCGTTTTCGTCCCGTACGTACGGCATGTTCATTGTCAAATGACCAACGGCGATGACCATTATCATGCTTAGAGTCACTTTGTTCAAGTTTGTTGGACAATCTTCTTTTCTTGCTGTAACAAACGTAAACGAGAGGCCCGACTTCGTCAGTCTGTCAACATGAATATATCCAACTACGTCCGTGCGCTGTTTCCCAACTTACAACCCCGGCAAGCTACGCTCGTCGCTGGCCATCGAATTTCGTAACGAACGAGGACCAAATTCGACATGCCATTAGCAGAATGTAAAGCGATTTTCCTCTCCATCGTGACAATCGTGCTGACATGGAGCTCTCAAGCCATCCTCGTCTGTCCCGTTGTCTATCTCCTTCAATCTCAGGCTTATGCTTATACATCATGAAAGGTAAGTAGGGGTTCGTTTGTGTATTCTTGAGGTATCCCTACGATATCGGATAAGAGGGTGAATTTGCTATCCTACCCGCGTCGCACAAGAACGACATCTACTACTATTTCACTTCACATCGTCAGTACCATGTCATTCCTCTTCAGAGTGCTTCAGTGACCCATCACGGGTATGATAACAGCCCCACATTCAATAATGCTGACTTCATCACCTCTTTCTCCAATGGCCTCTTGTCCTTTGTAATATCGTTGAATCCAGAAGTCATGTACAACGCGGCCGACACCAAACCTACGTGGTATGACCGGGACACAGCGTATCGAGACGATATTCAACAAGACCGGGGCGGACGCACCAAACATTTACGTCAGCGCAACAATGCCTGTAAATCAATTCATGGGTGTCATTTTTAATCAAGTGAGTCGTCGATAATAGCGCGGATACTCGCCGAGGCTTCTGAGCATCGCGCCGAATACAGCTCAGTAAGGTGACGCGAGAAATCAGATGAGATTTCAGGTCGGACGGTTTGGAGTCACCTCTGACTTTTGAGAAACTGAATATAAACGGTGAATTTCAATTGAACTTGGCTGGTTACTAAGGCACATTCGTGTAGGGAACGGCAGGTTCCTTGTCGAATGTCTGACAGTGACTATTTACTAGAAACCAAATGAGGAAAAGCAGAGTCTTCGTCTATCCCGTCCATTATCTCCTTTGATCTCGGGCTTACACCTTTACATCGTGGAAGGTAAGTCGTGATTCGTTTGCGCAACCTTGACCTCAGCTTCCCCTGTGGTGACTTTAGTTTCGAATTGCACGCTTCTGACTTGTCAGTATCTCGTCCGACTCATCACCGATGGTAATGACCCTTTGTGCAATAGTGCCAGGTTCCCCGTTTTAAATGGCTTATCGGCCCTTGGAATGGCCACGACCCCGTTTTATAAGTATGTCCACCCTCAGGACTTTAAGCAATACAAAGTGCACCGAATTGATCGGAGTGAATATGGTACGCCACTAGACTGACAATACGTATGTCAATCCAGCAATGTCGGTGAGTTCTGTTATTCCACCCCCGTCCGTTATTTTCGATGGGGAAACCCGTCGGAAATTGGATAGATACTGGCCAAATGTTCCTCCAATCGCAACTCAGTAGGGTGTATTGTATGCGGGAGATCAGGTGAGATCATCACGGGCCCTGCGTGGTATTGGGATCATCTGTAAGTTTGAGGAACCTTGCATGTTGACCGCGTCCTCTGAAGTTCTGGGATTGAGACATCCCACTTTGGCGGCTATTTAACGCACTTGATGGCCCACGCGCATCACCGTAATGGTTCCTCTTATTAAGAATCTTACCGGCGTCGTTCCATCCGAACATTTACTGTCGGTGGTGACAGTGAGAAGCTGTCACATCAGATTCGGAGATTGGCATCTCCGGCGACCCACTCGTATTATCGCGGGTGTTGTTTGCATCTTAGACCTTTGTTCGAGGAGGCCCACGGAGAACCCTTGCGTGCCGCGAGCACGAGGTTTAACCCGGTTCACTCTGCCACGCCCTGTCTCCAGCGACCATCAACGCATGGATTCCGAGAGGCCACTTCTAGATAGTAGTGTCCAATTCCGACTCGAACCCGGAAATAACAAGTACAACTCATAAAACGACGATTCCATGAGAAGATGGACCCAAGAAATGATGTTGGTGCGCCACCGGTAACCACCGCCTTTGATTCGTCCGGCAAACGATAGGACACCATCTCTGCGGGACTCAAGTTCTTGCTGTCGGATGTTGATGGTGCACTGGTGGCAGCGCGATATGTTGCGATGCCGGGAATACGGTGAATTTCCAACTTCCCTTCACAGCCGGCACGGAAATGAATGTACATGCATGACGCATGGGACAGCACACACCAAGCTGATGAAAAACGCACAATTCCGGGCCATTCCCATATGCATGTGTTCGACACGGGCCAAATTGTCTCAGCCGTTGGAAGCCCGGCGGAGTGCTATTGGAACGGAAAAGGCAACTTGAACGCGCTTCGTGTTACACGAACGAGAATAGTTCTACGGCAAATTTCGCTCATGGGGCTTGGCTGAGTCTCCTGAATGGAGCTAGACATGACTCGGACAATGCTGGCCGCGGGGCAACTACCACAACTCGAGGCATAGGTCGTCGACAAAGAGCTTGGATGCAATTCAGATATTGATTAATGATAGTGGTGATGTGGCGATCTCCAGGGTCAGAGTCGAGGCAGTGACAAGACTGGTGCCAAAACCATGCGCAACGCACTTGTTCGTCTTGCCTGGCAACAAACCCCATTTGAGAACTGGTACCTGGAGCATGGTAATATCCCAAACAAGACTTGCTGGCAACCATACAGTTTCGCGTACCTAGTATCAATCTTTGCCATACTCTGGCGACGTGATGTTACGGTTGAAGCTGCAGACTGCCACTGCGTATTGTAGGGGAACAATTTCGATAGCGGGACTCAGGTGGATATGGTGGCCGCATCAGTTCCAGGAACGTATCCAAGGAAGAGCTTGGCAACCTAGTCGGAACAGAAGAGGTGGCCCGGGTGCTTTGGCTTGAAAGCAAAAGGTCAAGAATCGTTATTCGCGTAGAAGATACATGTGATTCAAACGCACCCTCAATAATATTGGGCCGAACGGTTCGGAGAAGTCGCATACTAGGTGCCACAATACCCACAGTCATATCGATATCGTCCATTCGAAGCATCATCCATTTCGTGGCGGATTCACTCAATAGGACTATAAAGCGGAGGCAGAACGAGGGTGGATTATGATTCGGATGGCCTGTGCAAGCAAGGACTTGGTCTGACTTTGGGTCAGACAAACCGTCGATAGACGACGTTAACACTCTCAGGCTTGACCGAAAATTTTAGCTCATTTTGAATTTGGACGTGTCCGAGCGGCCCGTATTGTATCACAATTGACAACGCTTAGGAGTATGACCCATTTCCAGTATGTGCATTTCCAACTTCATATACTACTGTTTGTCTCTACTCGATCTGGCTCTCCGAGTGCAAGTAGGTCGGTTCTGTTTCAGGCCTCCTCACTTATCTTGAAAAACCCGCTGTTCCAGGGCCTTCCTGAAACTGTCGTGTTGGTCCTAATGTTATCTCGCTCCTCTCGGATTGTAGTAAGCTTCCATGGAGATTGCACGCGATGGTCTGTCACAACGAATTCCTCCGTGCCCATCGAAGCCAATAACATATTCACTGTGAGAGTCTTCTTTGGCGTCTCATCGTCGTGGAGATTTTGGCGACTACCAGTCAATGCTAGCTTTCACGTGTGTGCTACATGATTATCTGATAACTGAACTCGAGCGTGAGCATGAGCCAAATTTGGTACTTGACGAACGTTCTCGCAAGCTGGTGGACGTTTTCGGAAACAAACCATTCAGCTCAAATGTTTATCACAGGCTGGCGGCCGGTGGGAAGCGCTTTTCGAACCGGGGAGCTTCAAGTCCATTATCAATGACTTGTCAACGTAAGTTTGCTGGGCCTCCTTTATCGCGTGTTTGACTAACGGAATTCAGTCAACATAGCCTAGAGCCCGCGCGAGTCGCCCTTTATGTACAAGTATCCGGTGGTTGAACTGCCGGAGCGCCACGTACCGCCGCCCAGAATGCCCGCATAACCCCGATATGAAGATCACTGAAGAAAACGGATTCTGATTTGCCGCAGTGTAGATCATCGTCAGCACTCCAGAGCGCACGTACATTCACCCAAGGATGAAGTAGTACAGAAGACGGGATACCGTTCATGTCCGCTAGCGGTAGCGCTGTTTCAGAGCTCCCTGAAGGATCGCCGTTCTTGAAGTTGAAACACAGTTTCCCACGGAAACACTGATGTTTCAGGCATGCGATAGTATGTGCCATAAGCTAGTAACGATTACTAGTACGCTCGGTCATATTTCGTCCCCGGTAGGAGTATTGGAAGGCAAACACATGCTATCTCGTGGTATATAAATCTATCGAAATGTCCCACAGGGGTCAACCCCCTCAGAACAAATCTGCTTCCTCACCAAAGCTTCTTAACATGCAGCTCCCCCCTGGCATCGTGTTCATCATCACGAACGCTCCCCGTATAGCCCTTCTACCAGCTCTGGCTTTCTGTGGAATCAAGGTCTTGGACACGATCTTCAATGTGCACACTCCTATTTGGCTCCAGGTGTCCCTCTACGTGGCATCATTTCCGCTGGCTCTACCTTGTAGTGTCATATATGCAGACATTCGCGACAGACGTCGGGCTGCGATGAATGGTGCCATCCTGGCCCCTCAAGTACCCAGCAAGTGGCCAGGTGGTCTGGATTTGCTGCTCACGAGTGTACAGAATCTCCGCAGTGGATACATGGGTACGTTTGACTCATGGGTCGATGGTCAGACGATCTGTTCACCATCGCGCAGGGGAAGTACTCGAACAACAATGTAAGGAACACGGGAATACGATTGCCCTTGGAATCCTTTGGGATGACAGGGCAAGTCCGTCGTTGATAGGGGCTAAGATGCTAATCACTCATGAGGTCCATAGATTTTCACAACGGAGCCCGAGCATGTAAAGGCAAGTTTACCACTTTTGTCTCAGACTCTTCTTCTAACGAATAGATTTAGGCGATCCTCGCGACGCAATTCAACTCCTTTGCGAAAGGCAAGTCGTGCCTGAGAGTTGCATTTCCCAATCTGAGAAGTCATTCCAGGGCCGATATTCTATGATCTTGCACACTCCCTCCTCGGAACTGGTGTCTTTAATTCTGATGGTAAAGATACTCTTGTTCTTGTTCTGTTTAATGTTCATCGTCATCTTGTAGGGGATATATGGAAGTACGCTAACAGGCGACTATAGACGCCACACACACTGAAATATTCTTCTACATTAGGTTTCATCGCTCAATGACTCGCCCGTTCTTCAACAGGGACCGAATTAGTGACTTTGAGGTGTTTGGAAAACATGCTGATGATGCCATAGGGCAACTGAAAGCGAGGCTAAGAAAAGGTTATCCAGTCGATTTCCAGGTGCTGATCCTACCCACATCCTCTGGCTACGTTTTCTCACCGCGTGGGATCTAGGATATGATATCCCGATTTACACTGGATTCCGCGACGGAGTTCTTGTTTGGGAAGGATGTCTGTTCCCTTTCTGCTGGGCTTGTTTATCCTCCCAATTCACCACTTGCCATGAACGTCGCGTTCCACAACCACCCAGCCAACCACTTTGCCCATGCATTCCTTGAAGCACAATCAGCGACCTCGTACCGTGGACGCTTCGGGAGACCCTGGCGACTGTTCGAATTCTGGAGCGATCGTGTCAAGAAGCATATGCATGTTTGTCACGAGTTTATCGACCCAATCTTGGAAGAAGCGTTGTCGAAGAAAAAGGCCACGAAAGAGGCTGGTTTGATTCCCGAAAAAAGTGAGAAGGAGAGGGATGTCTTGGAAGGAGAAACGCTGCTTGACCATCTCGTCAACTACACAGAAGGTGAGTGTTTCCCGCTGTCATGTATCCTTTTATGCACTCATATTTATCGACTCTTCAGATCTCACCGTGATCAGAGACGAAATCTTGAATATCATGATCGCAGGTCGGGATACGGTGAGCATACGTTTCCCAGTCAGATCATGCAATGCTAGCATATTCAAATCAATGGATCTCCTTCTGTGATAGACCGCGGGGACTCTGACCTTTGCCGTATGGATGTTGTCTCAGCACCCCAACGTGCTCCACAAACTTCGCGAGGAGATCCTTACCGTGGTTGGTAGCTCAAGGAATCCTACGTTGGAAGACTTGCGCGAGATGAAATATTTGAGGGCAGTCATTAACGGTACGTCATGCCGAATCTTTTAGGCTATATCACTGACTCACGCCTTGAAGAAACCATGCGATTGTATCCTCCTGTGTGAGTCTGCCTTGTCTTCGCGTCCGAAACAGAACTACACTAACCAATCCGTTCTTTAGCCCCTTCAACTCTAGGTACGGTTGACCATGTCTCTGATGATGGTTCTGAACTTACGTATCTTAGAACGAGTATCGCACCAGTAGTTTTGCCCGCTGCCAAAGGAGGGAAACCCATTTATGTTCCTGCAACCACACGGTCAGACACACGTCGTGCTACATTACTTTCGCAATATTGAGACAAGATGTTTCAGGGTACTCTATTCAGTCTTCCTCATGCACCGGAGGAAAGATCTTTGGGGCCCAGATGGTAAGGGCGTTATCCTGCCAGTGTTCTTCCGTGTTTCATCCTTATCAATGTTCCCCGTAGCGGAGGAATTTGACCCAGATCGATTCCTTGATGAGCGGCTCCACAGGTACTTGACTCCAAACCCGTTCATCTTTGTGCCTTTCAATGCCGGCCCAAGAATCTGCCTGGGTCAACAGGTAGATAACTCATTGCCAAATCCATTCTGTCTTCTCTGACATTCCGACACCTCGATAGTTTGCGTACAACGAAGTCTCTTACTTCCTCGTCCGCCTGTTACAAGTTTTCTGCTCGGTTTCGTTTGCGGAGGACGTGCAGACCCTTGCGCCTGCTAACTGGGCAAAGGCCCCTGGTCGAAAGGGAGTAGAGAAGGCAATCATACGTGGGCACCTTACCATGTATGTGCATGTAAGTGTCCAGAACAACCCCCCCTTTTTTATTCCTTTCTTCCCACGAATAATTCTGACTTTGGATCTAGGACGGTTTATGGGTCAGGATGGAAGAGGCTAGTCACGCGGAGGATGTCTGATTTAGTTACAGCAACCATGATACATTTACCACTGCCGGCCGCATCAGGATGACACACATGACAATCTGTACATTATATGCAAACTCTACTGTATTTATTTATCCCATCCAATTCCATGTACAGCCTCGGGTGATATTGTGACGTGTCCCCTTCCCTTTGCGGGGTTCGTTTGGGGTACTGCTACTAGATATACTCGGTCTCCTTGCCTCTGGCGGCCTGGACCATAGTTAGTGACGAAAAAGCGAGAGCTACCGTATTCATGCGACGCGACGAGAGGTGACTTAAATCGATACCAAGAGGCAACCTAGGCAAGATCTAGCGCCGCTACTTTCGTGCAAATATTTACCCCCTAGGAAAAAAAGTACCATTTTAGTGTCAGGGTTAGGGTCTGTTGTGATGTCTCCCCGATTTGCCCACTAGACAAAGGCTCCTTCAAGTAGGTGACTGACGTCGCTCGTCAGGCCAAAGTTCGAACGTTCGTGGCCGGCGAGGTCGGAAGATGTCATCCGAACTTAAACCTAAACATTGTACCCCATTCCAAAGAACTCAAGGTCCCTTCACAGCAGCGCTGCGCCGCGTGGGTGATGTTGAGCCGAAAGTAACTACAGTAATACTGTACGACGTCAGCCTTGAAGTTCGGCAATCATTCATCATCGCCACGTCTTCCAATTTTATTCAACTCAGTTTATAAGCTCGAGTGTTCCCTGGGCCCTACTACTAGTAACAAGTGCTGGCGACGCAGTGACAAGCGAACTCTTATCTTTTTCCTCTTAATCATCTCCTGGCAGGCTACGAAGCCTACAATTGCGACG
>JBBPRX010000407.1:0-15734 GCA_038093195.1 Boletus fagicola
CTTGAGGGGTTCGCCACAGGTCCATGGGTGGACGGGTTGAGTTTCAAGACCGTGCATATCGAAACTTGCGCGTTGCATCATGGTCAATACGGGGTTTGGCCACGCATACGTCTCACGGGCGTAGAGGAGGCGATCCGACACATTCGGGGGTTTCGACTCAGCCACTGGGTCATCGTGTTGGGCCTGATCGCCAGAGTCGTTCAGAGTGTCGTCCGTCAGAGGGTCCGCGAACGACGTGGAATGGTCCAGCTCCGAGGTGGACCAATAGTTGCGTGCTTCGGACGAAGTCGATTGGGAGGTTCTAGAGGCATCCGGCCACTCCGACTGGTCTTGTTCCACACTGAAGGGGACACAGGTCGGGGTCGGGGGACAGGGCGCGTAATCATCGACGGTGAGGGTGGCACGCGCTTTGGGAGGGCTGGGAGGGGGAGTAGGCCTGCCACCAAAGTACTCCTGCACAGTGTTCACAACAACGGGCGACGGAGGGGCGGGACCGGAGGATGGATACTGCCAGTCGATGGGGGGATAGAGTGAGCAAAACATGGAGGGGGAGATGAAAGACGGAATGCCTACCAGCCAGCAGAATGGTGCTGCTTTTATACAGGGGGTCCACAATGGTGTCCCATTGTTGCCAATTTCTAACGAGACAGACAGATTAACACGACGACATTGAGCGAGTGACAAAGGTAAAGAACGGACCGGTGGACTAGCGGCTGTAGTGGCCCCAAACCGGGAATGCGAGATGGTCTCTCAAGCGAGTTCACCCACGAGTGCGCTGGTTCAAGACTGTCCCCTCCAGAAAATTTGGTATCCACAGTTTCTCACGCCGTAAGGTGTGAACAAACTTGGAATAATTGATCCGTGATTGGCCAGGGAAGCAATTCCGCATCCTGCCGGATCTGCCGAATTAGTCACAGGAGATCAGGCCATGTCGTCAGCCGCGCTGTGGGTCGCGCCGCTCGCAAACCTTTTTCACGAAATGAAAGGCGTACTATTAGCAGGAACAACAGTACCTATAGACTAGTTACAACAACAGACACATCCTCGTCGCTACAGCAGAAGCTACAACCACGAGATGCGAACAGAAACCACCGAAAATCCCACTTAGCAACACGAACCCGCCTTGGCTGGCGCAGACGAATCGATGGCAACGGGGATGGTGTCGCTGGTCGGCGCCTTGATCGCGTCTGCTGATTGTTCGAGCGACTTGCTCGACATGATCCGGTAGATATCTAGTAACGGGCGTCAGTAACCCTCCCCACGATGGCACACGGGTGGCACACTGACCAGTGAGGATGGTTTGGAATGCTGACTCGACATTGGAGGCGTCCAGCGCCGAAGTCTCAATGAACGACAGTTCATTTTCACCTGCAATAATCACATGAGTCAAACCATCCACAGCATCATTCAACATCAAACTGACTTGCAAAGCTCTTTGCCTCTTCCGTAGGGACAGCCCTCAGGTGCTTGAGGTCGCTCTTGTTGCCAACAAGCATGATCACAATGTTCGAGTCGGCATGGTCCCGAAGTTCCTTCAACCATCGCGTCACGTTGACGTACGTGGCATGCTTCGAGATATCGTACACCAACAGCGCACCGACTGCACCACGATAGTATCTGTCAAGGATCCTGTGAGCCCGGAACACCACACGACGGGTCAAGGGTATGGATATAGAGACTAACGCTGAAGTGATCGCCCGGTACCGTTCTTGTCCTGCAGTATCCCAGATCTGGGCCTTTACGGTCTTACCGTCGACGGTGATGGAGCGGGTCGCGAACTCGACACCGATCGTCGATTTCGAATCCAAGCTGAATTCGTTCCGGGTGAATCGCGAGAGCACTACGAGATCGTCAACGACGCCCCATCGCGCAAGACGAGCTCAGAAATATGCATACAATTTCTGTATAAAAAAAGCGAGGGTAAGAAGGTGCGTCCCCAAGAAGCGTTTTTTTCGAAAGCGACGTACGATTTGCCTACTCCAGAATCACCAATTAGGACGATCTGCCCACGTCATGGTTGTGAGGGGCTTGAGCCAGGTGTCGATGAGCGGAGGACGCACCTTGAAAAGATAGTCATAGTTGCTTCCTTCAGCCATGGCGAGTAGTGGGAGCGTCGAGGATGGTATACAACACGGCTCTATGCACTGCGGTGAATGCTGGTTGGCTGTGCGGAGTTTCAAACAAAACAGGAACAGCAAGGTCCGCCAAAATATTAATTAATTAATTAATTAATGGCAATAACGACAGTAGTTTTGTCCATTGTGACTTGGATTTGTGCGAAGAGAGTGCTGTAGCGACTCATCAGACATTGCTGGATCCAAACGGCCTTGGAGGGATGCAGCGAACACGTCTTGATACCCGCATCTGACATTTCAGGGAAATCCCCACGTCTTCTCAGGTTAGCCTTCTCGTACCTCGACACAGGCCTCGAGTCTCGATATCTTTCCCAAAACTCAATCTACTTTGGCATGTCCCAACCGAAACGCATCTGCCAAATCATCAAGGTGAATCCACTGATTCAGCCATTCCCCACCTATGATCTGATAAATAACTATCTGCCTATCTGTGTCTCGTACCGCACAACGTGATGACAGCTCAAACCCGAGCGCGCTGAGGAATACAAAGCTGTCCATGCAGCTGTCTGGCCCACCGTCCTCGCCACCCTTGCCCGTCACCACATCGCCGACTACTCCATCCACTACTACCCCCCTCTCAAACTCCTCGTCGCCACGTTCAAATACACCGGTGAGGACTACGATGCGGACATGGCGGCCATCGCGGCAGACGAGGAGACGCAGCGCTGGTGGAAACTGACGGATGGGATGCAGGAGAGCTTCAATGAGGACGCAACGGGGAGCGGGGGGGACGTGCCGTGGTGGACGGTGAGTGTGCAAGGCGGGGGTTGGCGGAGTACTGAGTGGCATCGATCGTCAGGATTTGGAGGAAGTGTTCCGCTTCGAGGGTGGCTCACCTGTTTGACCAACTCGAGGGTGATGTGGATGGTCGTTCCGTTAGCCGTGAACCCACACGATGAGCATACCGATTATATCATGCTGATTCTGAATAACCGAGAGGATAAGCCATCGCACTATCGAGACCTCTCAAGTGCCACGCTCGCCGACGTTCGTCTGACTCCTGCTCTGTCGAAATCACAACGATGTATACGCTCCGATGCGAACGGGAGCTTCGGACCATCGTCGTGGGGCGATAAGATGCGCATAAACGGGCTCATCCTCGGCCGCAGGGTCTCCGAAAATCAACAGGAGTGCTTGTGCGTTCGCGACTGAGCTCAGGTCGTCAGTGAGACTCGCATTCTGGAGAGCGGCCGCGATGAAGGTTGGGTTATGCACGGCGCACAAAAGAAACAATATACCCACGCTCCAGCCGTCGTAGGTGCACTTTAGACGAGCATTGATGAGGGTCTTGTTGAGTTGTACTGCCATGTTGCCCTTGAACGATGAGCGAGCGGGGCGACGAGCAAAGACACAGTGGCGCGGCCCTATTTCGATGACATCCACGACACACGCACAACGTTCATCAACATCAACTAGGGAAACTAGGTGTAATATCTGCCGTAGACTGGGATACAAGTATGGTATAAGTGAGTATGGTAATTATTCAAGAGACGAGGTATCTGGGAACCTAATTTACACTAGGAAAATCGAGCATGGAACGCCAGTAGTTTGTCGACAAAGAGAGCACCAGCTATCTCGTACTTCGCGAGACACCCGTCTACTTTGGCATGTCCCAACCGAAATGCATCTGCCAAATGCATCAGGTAAATCCACCGATTCAACCATTGCCCCCCCATGATCTGATACATAAATAACCATTTGCCCATATCGTCCCCGTTCCTCCGTTCCACTGATACCACACAGCGAATAACAGTTGAGTCAAACCCGAGCGCGCAGAGGAATATAAAGCCGTCCATGCAGCCGTCTGGCCCACCGTCCTCGCCACCCTTGCCCATCACCACATCGCCGACTACTCCATCCACTACCCCCCTCTCCGATTCCTCGTCGCCACGTTCAAATACACCGGTGGGGACTACGACAAGGATCTCGCGGCCATCGCGGCAGACGAGAAGACGCGGCGCCAGTGAAACTGACGGATGGGATGCAAGAGAGTTTTAATGACGGCGCGACGGGGAGCGGGGGGGATGTACCGTGGTTGGACGGTGAGTCTGCAAGGCGGGTGTTGGCGGAGTACTGAGTGACATGGGTCGTCAGGATTTGGAGGAAGGGTGGCTCATCTGTTTGACTAACCCGAGGATGATAGGGATGGTCGTCCGATTAGTTATGAACCCACACGGTGAGCATACCGATGATATCATGCTTATTCTGAATGACTAAGGGAACAAGTGATCACATTATCGAGTCCTCTGAAGAGCCATGCTTACCGACGTTCGTCTGACTCCAGCTCCGTCAAAATCACCACGATATATACACTCGGACCACTCAGCGTGCAGCGTTCAACGTCCACCCCATCCACAACCCGCACATTGTCCGCCTCCACGTTCGTATCAAATCCCCGTCTCATCGTTCACGCTCTCCGGAACACTCGTCGGGTTGATATCCAGACTGAGAAGCCCACGTAGGACGAGCAATGCTCACAACTTGGACGTCACCTTGTTCTCCCATCTCCATTTCACGCTGTGGGAGGAGTCGATTCTTTGGGATAGGGATGTCAAAGCAAGGAAAAGACGAGAAATAAGGACTTACAATATGCACAAGTGTCCGCACATGGGCAGCGCTCGACGGCGTCGTGAGCTTTGCGCAGAATCTCAGACGCTATCATGCGTGACGTTCGAGGACAGCTTCACACATACAAGGAATTGAACCTACTATGATCGGAACCTTGCGCCGAGGCACCACTCTTACCCGACGCGCCGTAAAATATAAGCCTACATCGAGTGGTTCAGCGAGATCAACGTCTCGCGCTCCATCCCACCCTACCTCGCCAGCCATTTCCACCTCGAAGCGACCACCTTGTACTCCTCCGCAGCCTTGCACTCCATCCTCCGCCACCAACGTGAACTGGTTCATCCACGCGTGACACTAAGTGGATCGCTTCAGCGGGTCGTCGGCCTTGGACCACATGAGGCACTAAGGTCGGCTCTAGGACGTCGAGCCAGAATCGAGCCCCTTGGCGTTCCCAGGGCGTGTCGACGTCGACGATGTCCAGGATGCACTTGTTCTTGCATCGATGTCAGTGGGTATTGTAGGGCAGCTTATACCTGATTTTGTAGATGCCTACTACATATAATGGATCGTTGTTGCAATTTACAAATTACCATACACGACCGTGACCACGTCCTATGATACCTGGAAGCAAACTTACCCATGAACATCCCACATCGTTCTCCATACACTCACGTCCGAAATATACGAGATACGGCGAGTCCGGGATCGCCCTGATACGCCACGTTTGCTTCGCGTCACATCGTTACAGTGCTGTCGTCTATAGTCCTTCCTAGATACCTGCAGTGAATGATACATGTAAAGTCCATACAAGACGTGCTGAGCTTTAGGAATAGACCAACGCAGGCGACAAACGAGCTCGGCGAAGTCGTCCAATTGATGTCTGCCCGGATGAGCTTTGCCATCTTCGTGTCGTGGCTCACCTCTTTCAGTGACCTGACCACACCTGACTGGCGGCCATCAGGGATTTGACACCGCGGTTAGCCACGCTTATCTAGCCTTTTCCGTGCTTCTTAACCTTTTCAACCTCTGACTGTATCGTAACTTCCCGTAAAAAGCACTCAAGTAAATTAAGCACGGGAAGAAGAATCCGAGCAGGTGCATTGCAATCGAACAAGTATGATACATGTATAGGATTGAAAAAGCAACAAAAAAGCAAGTACTGTGGCACCAAGTATGGGAAGGGACTTGGACTCATAGCAAGTGCTGGGCAAATATCGAAGGTATTGCGACTGAAATATGATGGACAAATGGCCATGTTTGTCATGAATTGTGGATTTGGAGACAATCTGAGTGAGATATGGCTTGACACGGATGCCAAGAATGTTGAAAACAGTACTGAAACCGTCCAGCATGACTTGGTCTTCTGTAGTCTGCTCCTGGAAGGAATAGATGATACCATCTACAAGGCAAACCTTGAGATGTTCATCAATGCCTGAGGTGCTGAGAGTGGTGACGACCTTCATGATGGTCTCCACAATTATCTTCTGGTATAGCCCTGCCTCGTCCTTCAGCTCATTCACTATCCTTCTGATGATCTTTGAAACACCCACTTTTTGCGCAAGTTCCATGGTGGTCTCCATGACTTGGCAGCAATTCTGTCTATCTAATGCCATACGACAAACCCAGAACAACTTGAAAAAGCTGGGGAGAATATCTTGTCCAACATACTGTGCTGTGGCACCTGAGCATGATTTTCTTCATCTCCTTGTCAGAAGTCTGGAATTCACAGATGAGGATGACAGTGACTTCCTTGATATACATAGTAGGAAGCATATTTGGGGTCCGTAAGTGGGATAATGATACCAATTGCCCTCAGGAAGGTGGTGAGACCCTGGCCATGGTGTACATAGATGGATACTGAGCCAGAGAGGTTTGAGCACCTCATCGAACAACTTGGTACCGTAAGGCTATGCAGCTTTGGCCAATGCAGTGAGACCAAGGGCTGTCATCATTTGCACTTTTTGCTGATTGTCCATGAGTCCATGAGAAATACTGTTCATGAGGTTGCATGAATAAGGAAGCATGGCACAGCCCATCATGATGGCGAATGCTGGTGTGACATGCCTACCATGACTTTTTACTGCAGCAGACAGCTTTGAGGAAGGGAAGTAGCAAAGGGATACCAAGAGCAAATGCGACAATGGAGAATATGTGGGCAGTTGTGTTATGAACATATTCATCAGCGTGATCAATATCAGGATGCATAGTGGAGAGATCATGTGGGTGAGACCAGCCACTTTCGAGAGGTTGGATATAATTTTGCACCCTTCAACACGAGCATAGTAATCCTCGTCATGTGAAGTGGGCATTCTATTACTCAGGCTTGTAGATCTTGATGCCAGTGAGTAAGGGTGGAAAGGCACTGGAGCTTGGTGATGGTCCACATCAAGACTCCGATTCATAGATGATGGGGGTGATGTCACCATACTAGCATGTCACTGAAAACAGGATGAAGAATGGACTGTGTAGGTGACATGGCAAGGGAGGCAGGAAAGGAGAGGGTGAGTGGATTGGAGGATGGGGGCTTGACCATGATTAGCTAGCAAGCTCAAATGCATGATGGTCGACATATTTGTTTACATAAAATGCACGGAATGCATCATACAAGTTGTGTGGTTTGATGTGCTGGGAGATGTGGCTAGTGCCATATATTGGAATGAGATGAGCTGCACAGTAAATGGCATTGATATGAATAACGGCAAAATTGGGAGAATGGTTGTGGAGGTAACTTGGCTGAATGATCCACATCCCAGTGTCCTCATTAGATGAATCATCCACTTTGTCAAACCAGCAAACAACAGCACAGGGGTAATGAATCCCACTAATGTTGGTGAACGAGAAAAAAGCATGGACACAGGCTATGTCAAATGCTCGCATCCCAGTGCTCTTTTGATCGCCCAAGTTTGTAGTGACAAAAATGCAGTCCTTTCAAGGACCCTCATTTCTCCATCGCAGCGTGGACCATATAAATTGTCTGCATTCCACCAATGCTGCTCAGGTTGCTTGGTTCATAGAATCTTGAGCACACTGAGTTGAAAACATGTATGGTGTTATGATATACAATATTTTCAAACTTTCTAATACACTTACCTTGTACTACATTTCATCTTTCATTTTCTCAATGCATGCACGTGACCGTGGGAACACACACGTGATCAGATCTACGATCCATGACATCATCAACATGTGTACTTAATTTCCGCTCTTCTCTCACGCATTGCTTCTTTATTTCCCAGCATCAATCTTCTTTTCTCACCTTAGTCATCTTTATTACCAACTTCTCTCATGAGAAGCTTGGTCCGTGCGCACACATGTATAGTATATAAAGTAGACACTTTACGACTGGAACCCCAGTCTAATCCACTTGTTCCTTACTGGAATTAAGGCATGACTTCTCCTCTTTATCTCCTTACTTGGTTCTCCTTGAGTTTTCCCTTCGTCAGATTTGGTGTAATCTGCAATTAGTTCGGCCAGTGTTGTCTTCGGATTTGATTCTGCAACATATGGAGCCATTGAACCAAGGGCATTCTGAGAGTGGAATTTCAGATGCGTCATGTGGATCATCTGGAAAGTGTTGTTTGAAGAGAAAATGGCAGGTCAAGTTGACCAAATTTGGGATATGGAGCTCCTCTGTGAGTGCAGTTAGCATACATGGTCTTCAGCACTCTAAAATGTTATTTAGGGTGTCAATTTAAGTAGATAGATAATGATTAGCACTTATGTGGGTTTTGTGCAAGCTTCATGTAGACAGAGAGATCAGTGGCTGCATTGTCCGGTACTGAGACATCATTGTCTCCTATAATACTTGCAGTATGCAGTACTTCCACATCATGACTGACATCATTTGTTCTGTCATTCTCGCTGTGAGTGCTCTCACACACACTGGCACTTTATGCTGGACAAATGAAAGTACTGAGTAGGGTATAAGTGGCAAGATTGTAAACACACCTAGTGTGTTAATGGTAGAGGAAAGACAGTTCTACAGTATCTAACATGTTTTGAGCCTTGAAATCAGCACAAGTGGTGGCTATCTTGTCAAGCCATTGATTGGTCAAAAGAATCTGACCAAGGGGTTGATATTTATTTGACCAGCGCCATGGTTCTTTGACTCCCTTTATGTGTTTGTTTTTGGTTATAGACAAACACAAACTGTTTGGGGCACCAAAAAGATGGATGAGATGTGGGTAATGCTTTGCTGCACATTGCCATGGTAGAGAGAAAGTTGAAACAATAGGATTGTTCCCCTCCATAAATATCCTGCGGTGGTGGTGAAACTGTGCCAGTGCTGACTCGATCTGTCCCAGAGCTGACTTGGAGGTGACATGATGATGGACAATATAACATAATTTGAGAAAAGCACACAGTGTGCGCATCATCTCAGAGGGCATGAAACCCTCAATTGCTGGAATACAGTATATACCTGGAAACTAAGTGTGTATTTGCAGATATGACTACAAGTGTGCTTACCTTCATAAGCACTTTTGAGTCATCACTGGTCCACTGTTTAAAGCCCCGTCCTTGAGGGAAATGATGAAGCCCTGTAAATGGTGCAACTGCTGCTATTCTAGGACTGTGTCAGTATGAAATTGTGGTAAAATCAAACTTGAATGACAATACCTTCTATCAATCTCATCCAAGATCTGGGCAGCAACCCTATTTGAGTGATGAGCTTTGATGTATGCTGTAACCCACTCGACTAGGTAATCCTTGAAGCATCCCTTGATGAGTTGGTGAAGGATGTCTGGTGCAATAAGTTGATGAATGTCTGCATGGGGAAATCATTTGTGAATGGCTATGGGCTGTTAGTAGTAAAAAGTATATTTGATTCATAGTAACATACCACAAGATCACCAACTACACCATACTCTTCCCACATAATATCAAGTGAGGTCACTTTGAAGAGCACCTCATTAAATGCTTGACTGTGGTCGATAGCATCTTCGTCTAAACAGTCTTTTCGGGCCTGACATCTGTGTGATCATTGAAGTTAGTTGAAATCAAAATGATACATGCACAAAATTACCAAGCACACCACCTTCACACGATGCAAGCAAGAAGTACTTGCTCCTCATCATCAGCAATGTAGGGACCCAGACTGTATATCATGCAGCAAAAATGCCCATCTCCATATTTGATGACCTTGGGATTTGTCATTGCTGGTTTGAGTGAATTGAGGATTGTTGAAGAGAGCTGTGGAAAAGCTGTCAATGAAACTTCCGGAACTGGGGATTTGAGGAATGTTCTTGTGTCGCTATGCAAAATCTGTTTGTCACTGACATTGATACACTGTACTTAATACCTACTTTTGGGGATCGCAAGGAAGGCAATCACAATAAGTGCATCACAATGCACACATTGGACATTGTTTCATACATTTCCAATTGACATGTAAAGGGGGTAATATTTGTTGTTTCTGGTAGCAACAGACACTGTGGTCTTGTTGCTCCCTAAGATAATCAGAATGAAAGTGCTACCATGGGTGTGCTGGTCTTCCGCAATGATATCCTACATTACTATTTCAGTTGAACCAATCAATGGAATGAAAAAAAAATTACCGCTTGTTCCCATGTCCATTCTCCAGACATAAAATCCTTGTAATGTTGTTCTTGGTCATCTGTGGAATATTCTTGAAATGGATGGAGGTCAATCTCACTTGCCAGGGATGAGTTTCTGAGAATCTGATGGGCAATGAGACGTGGATCACAGTACCAAACATTGTATTTTTGAGACATCCACTGAGGTGGATTGATGGTGGGGACATCACCTGTATAGGCAGCTGATAAACACTGCCACTTGACGTCCAATCCAAGCTTCGTTGAATCTATAACGTCATACAATTGATGATGATTGACAAAAGGTGGCCATGCACCATGCGGGTACAGTGAGCTGGCCCATAGATTGAGAAGAGCATCAATCTTTGATGCTGACATCTGGCATTTTGTGTAGAGGAACTTGGCAGTTTCAAATTGAAGCTGGCTGTTGTATGGAAACCAGCTGTGTGGGTCATCGACCTGGGCCGATGGTGGTGTGCCATTTTCAAGAAATTCTCCATGCTCGTTGCATGGTTGTGCTAAATATGTATCAGGGGTGAAAATAAAACAATGGCAAAAAAATGCTTACTGGTAAGTTTTGGATGATACTGCCAATATAGAACTTGTCATCTGGACCAGAAAACTGAATATTTTCATCACAGTGGTCATCCAGGGTGACTGGTGAAGGTAAGCGAGACGGCAGGGGTGTGAACTTCTCCTGGTCCCAGCCATTGTCATCTTGGTCCCATGACACACTCTTGGCAGCATCATCTCCATCCCATGACCCACTCTCAGCAGGTGGGTCAGGAATAGCAGGGGAGTTAGGGATTGGAGGGGTCAGAGTGCGAGCAGTGGGGGATGAGCTGAATAGAAATACATTTTGTGGCCTCGTTCAGTTTTGAAAAACTGCAGACATCCTGGATGGCCGCATGGGATTTGAAGGATGCTGTGGTCCTGAAAACGGGGCATTATAGACTGGGTGGTGAGGTGGACAAAGAGTGACTCAGAGATGTGAGCAGTAGTCTGGGGTGGATTGATTTGTGTCAAGTGGTGGTCCAAGTGGCAGCTATAGTCCAGAGATTATGTGCCTGTGCTAGACCTTTGTACCTGAGCAGGTTTCTGTGAGTTCCGTGTGTTAGGTCATACATTCTGCTCAGGGTTACAATCAGTCATGAAATATAAATACTGTTACTGGGCCCATTTTTAAGCTTGCTGCCTGCACATTTCTACTTGTGCAACCCACCATTTCTGCAACCCAACATCCTTGCATCAATGGAAGGTGACACACCAGCGCAGTCATCATTCCTGCCTCAACAAACCCATGCTTCAAATGCTGACAAGCATCCAGCTCAGATTCTTTTTGAATCAGGTTTGTTGCAGAAACGATGTACCAAAGCACAAAAGGCAGAAGATGACCAGTGCCTCAAAGAGACTAAGGCCAGCAAGGAGAAGGTGGCAAAAGAGGGCCTCAACCGACTGGAATTGATGAAAGTCGATGCCAAGGCAAAGATGGCAGAGGCACAGTTGAAGAAGTTGGACCCCCCTCCTCGCCCTCGCCCTTGACTTGTACAAAATTCAAGGAGAGGGGGGAGTAAGCAGAGAGATATCAAAGGTGATGGGGATGAGGAAGAAAAGAATGGAGCAGCACAAGAAGTAAGTACTCACTCCACTCCTACCATGCAGCAGCCTCACCTTAAGCTGATCAAAGGGGAATCATTTGGGTATTGAACCCAATTGCTCAGCCTCCACTGTGAAGACTTGGCGGGCGCAATCAACTGAGGTAAAAGAAGGGAGGGCGCAAGATGTAAGTACTTATTTGAAGTCACTATCATGCCACAGCCTTAACTTTCAGATAGAAGGTATGCAGATTGTTTGGTGCTGAACTGAATGACTCAGCTTCTTGCAGCAGATACAGCCAGCCAACTTGCTGAAGGGGGTGTTGAAGAACTACAAGGAATTTTTGGGTGAGTAATGCTCTAGCACCACTGTTTGATGCTGGCAAGTAGCTGACAATGGGATACAAACAGCAAACCATTGCAAACCGTAAGTTACATGTGCATCACTTCACGTGTTGTCCTTATGCTGTCACTCACTGAATCTACCCTGTTTTTCCTGGGCCTCAGAGAATCCAGCAAGAAATTCACTCTCAGTGGGGAAGTAAAGTCTTGGATAGCTGATGTCACCGAAGCATTTCAAGCTGGTGATTTGAATGGCCCTACTAGTGCTTCAAAAGCTGGTGAAGCTACCTCATCCATTAATGTTCCTCCCCAGTCACTAGATACTGATTCAACCTTGATTGGTACTCTGCCTAGTATAGCCACAAAGTCTTTCATTGATCCAGACTTTGTTGAAGATGCCGATGAAATATTGGCCGACATTGTAGACAATGCTGCAGAGAAATTGGCAACTGTTGGTAGATTTGGCATGAACACCACCCAAACTGTCCAGATAAGCCCATTATCCTTCAATTATATATCCTGTTCCAAGTCAGCTGGACATACAGTACCGTTGCAGCTCACTGCTGCTGGTTCAGAGAGTGATGGTGAGCCTGGGATGATGGGACCACCATTCACACAGTGGCCTCTGACCACCACTGCTCAAACCATCCAGGTAAACTCATCATTCATAGGAAACACCTGAGGCATGATTAAAAAACATTACAGGTTACTACTGCTGCTGCAGAGAGCAACGACAAGGTGATGGGACCACCATTCACACAACATGCAGCTTTATCAGCCACAAAGTGCGCATTTGAAGGTGACATTGTATCTGATAGTGAGCCAGGCACGGCGAGCGAAGACGACGTCATGGTGGTACATAGATCTTCCAAAAGCAGCCACTGTTATGATTGGGTACACTTTTTCCTAAAGTGACTCCCCTTCACTTCCTTCCCACATATCCCAAGTCTTGATCCCCGATGAAGACCCTTCATCCTTGATGCTACTCTGGAAGACCTACCCCCAAATCTCTTGCGGTTCCCTCCCAGATGACTACTCCCAGTAGTCTTCCCTTGGACCTTCTCTGGATCCTTCCCCTGATCCCTGTCATATGTAGACTCCTCCCTGACAACTACTTCCAATAGTTGCTCTCTTGAACTCTTCCCTTGGATCCCCTTGACCTCACCTGAGTGCTGTCCCCCCACAGCTTCATTGATCCTACTCTTCCCAAGTCATTGCCCAGATGATCCTATCCCTCCTGAAGGCTATCCCCACTGCCTTCTTGATCCTGGTTCACCCGAGAGCTGGTCCTCACAGTCTCTCTTCCAGTTTCTCCCTTCCTTCCCATCTCACCCTTGACGCATGATCTCATGACCTCTCATGACACAACATGTCTGTCCTTTCTGGGCATTCTCCCCTGTCCTAAAGACTCTTACCTTATCTGGGCAACCTGCCCTTAACTGACTCTTAGTAGTATATAAGTTAGAGCTCTGCCTGTAACATCTCTTTAACTTAAACCTATTCATTCCTGTGTACTCTTGACTGCACAAGCCCTCATGCTAGTCTAAGACTCTACTAAGGATAGTAAGTCAGCCTTCAGCCTTAGATGCTCAAGCTCCCTGCGATCTCCTCTTGCTTGTACCCCTCCAGCACTCGTTGCTCTCATTGCCTTTGCCTACCTTCCTCCTCTCTGGGCCATCCCCAGACATTGTTGTGGACCTCATTGCTGGGATTAACCTTGCCCCCAGCTCAAGACCCTCTTACTTGGCTCCCCTCGCTCGTCCTATAGAGCTCATTGTTGAGCTAGGTTTAGGACCATCTCCTTCGTCATCATTGACGACCCCCAACTACTAGATCACTGTTATGATCACGATTTAACCCCTATCTTTTTCATCTTATCTTATCTAAGTCATGTGACTTCTCTTTCAGATTTCACTTCCATATCACATGACATTACATAATAGGTCTAGAACCTAAACACATGTTTAACTCATGTTTTTAATCTCCATGACCTAGAATGTTCTAGTGTCGCCTATTTAATTACCACACCTTCTAGAATGTTCTCTTATCATACACAAAGCATGACATCATAGATATGCACGGACCAGTATCATAATATGTACAAACACCTGTAATAGTATAAATACTTGAATGTCAACGCCCCAAGAACTTCAGTCAAGTTCTTGTTGGGTTTCCCTCAACTACTCTTTACTCTATAAGCAAGTCTCTCGTGGGAGGTGGCCCAAGTCTTTATTAGATTTGAGGTCGTCAACAGCTTTCCTCATTCACTTCTAGTCCTTGTCACTCCTCTCTAGTAACTTGCACTATTTAGTCCCTCCTTGGACTACTCTGTCTACTCGTCATACCTCAACTCTTGCTATTGGTGTAAGAACTCCTATACCATTTCCTCTTTGCTATTCACCTCTGTCGCGGTACTTCTATTCAGATTACCAGAAACTCTTGTCCAGTTTCAATAGGTTATGAGCCCTGAATAGGCTCCTATCTTATTCGCACAGGTTTTTAGCTGGTGCTCACAGATCTGTCATTTCAACAATCTACCAGAGTCAAGCGATGCAAGAGAGATGAGTTTACTTGACTATGGTTTGGTTGATTATCTTTTTCTTATTATGCTTGATAGTTCAATTCCATCTTGTTTACCTTGCCATTTTCTTTGGCATTTGGTTATTGACAGAAACCTGTTTTATCATTTTGTGGATTTGTTCTGAGGACAGATCAATTAATCTAGTTTACAGACATCCTCATCGAGTTATTCAATTGGACTTGCATTTGCATTCCATAATTGAAACCCAAGGACTGTCTACTCCTCCTCAAACTCCACATCAGACTTGTCAGGTTGGCCGTTTTTCTAGGGCTCAAGAGGTTTCTACTTCTTCTGGCATTCCATTGACTTCTACCTTCCTTGATAGTCATTCTATCAATCAAGGAAGCATACCACTTGGTATCTCAGTACCAGTCAGTATTTCCATTACAAACTCGGCATCTACCTTTCCGATCAGCTGTAATGATCAAGAAAGCATACCACCTGCGTTGGTAGTCACTTCACCTTCGAATTCAATTCGTAGAGATGCAAATGGTATTACCCCTTTCATAAGACCAGAGCTACCTCCAGCCCAACAACCACCCACACCACATCCTCTATTGTTGTTTTATCAACGACCCAACGATCCTATCGTACCAAGGACTCATAGAATGTTTCCATCTGACTTGGAACAATCTATTCTTCGTGATCCTTTACGACTAGTAGATCGACCTGTCTTAACAGATCCACGGTCACAATCCTGTCATGACTTTGACAACAGTCAGTCACTCCAGTCACCCAGACCAGCTTCACCTCTACTTTCAGACTCATTCCCGAATTGTGAATGTTAGTCAACGATTCGCAGAATCCCTCATCATTCCAGATCTCTCAGACAGAGTTATGCTCTTTCCAGAATGACCACTGGTGCAGATTTGCTGCATGCCTTACACAGAACAATTCGCCGTCCAGGATGATGAAGGGCAACAGTGGATTAGGGATATTCCGAGGTTCTTTTTACAGCCCT
>JBBPRX010000408.1:0-15721 GCA_038093195.1 Boletus fagicola
TATCTGATGACAACAAAATCAACATTTGAAGTCTCCCCTGGGTCCCAACTCATTGAATCCCAGATTTTCACTGATTGGAGTGTCGAGTCTATTGCAGTGGCCACTGATGGAACATTCATCACTACCTACACAGGGCACAGCATCTCATTCCTGGATGCATCAACATTGACTCGGATTGGCCCAATCATCCAGGAAAGTGGAAGGCCCCAGATTCCCCCCTTGATCCCTGTCATGAAAGTGAAAGGATAGACTCGATCGCCCTCTCCCCAGACAGCAGCTATCTCGCAGATGGACGACGTGACAGGAAATTTACTATTCGTAACCTTAGCAGTATTCTCCCGGACTTTTATGGTACCCCCCAGGTAAGCACCGTCCATTCGTGATGTTAGCAAGTCAGATCAGCCCCATTTTGTTGACACACTACATTAGGAATCTGCTCGCGAGCAACAACGACCAGACGAGACCCACAGCAAAGACGGCAATGGTGATTCACTCGAGGTATCTCTCTGTTCTTTCGCCCTTTGAACCGAGTTCTCACGATCGCATAGGTCGAGGTGCCGTCGAGCGCGCCTGTTCCTCAGTTTGACTACGACGAGGTTGGTGATCATCATATTCTCCTCTTACTTCCGTGTTGACGCTGCTGCAGCCTCCGTCCCCAGCATCTTCTGCTGATCCCCGCGAGGACGACGGACCGCCGCTTGGCACGAAGCATGTCGTATCAGAGGAAAACCTCCATACTGCCAAGTCATCTCACGGTATTCCGATATTCAAAAGGCTGCTACCGACGTGGATCAGGAAGAGTAACAAGGACCCGGCATTGCATGAGTCTCATCGAGTTCCCAGGGAGTCGCGTCGGGCTGCCGATCATCAACCTCGTTCCCAGTCTCCATTGAGAGTGGAAGCTACAAATGAAGGGCCTTCGTGGATGGCTGCAGGTCAACGTAAGCCAGTGAGTGCTCTTCCCTGATAGACGATTGGATACGGCGTGTTTAGCATGTCGTCTCAGCGAACTGTTGCGAAATCTGTTGGAAAACCAAAGGTTCGCAAGTTGTTCCACGAATTTGTATGCAGGGACTTATTAGATGTTATAGAAAAAATCGCCTGCTAAGCCTAAGCATCTAAACAAAGGTGCTTCTCAAGGCAGACAAGGGTCTGCATATCCAACAGGAGCACACCATGTGTGTCTTTTTCTTGTGAGGGTAGAACTCGTAATGACAGCTCACGTCCTATTATGTACAACAAGCGAATGATCCGCTTCAACCCTCAGCCGGTAGCATCCATGTCACGGTGCGCGTACTTTCCTTTACCTTGCATTATTACGCTCACAGTGGGTCAGGACCAACGAGAATCAGGTGATGCTATCATTTCAATGAGGGTCAGGGTCAGGATACCTGGATGGATGTTGTGTCGTGGCTCTTGTACAGGAGATGGAACCCATGGATGAAGGTAATTAGGTGTGGGAACCGTGTCGATACTTGTGCAGACATCGATCGTGCAGTTCTTTGAATTAGTATCTCCTCGTAGTATTGGTATGGTCCCGTTCATGATCGAGCTCGTTATTCTCCCGATGACCAGTGATCTACTGAGGAAATCCATGGTGATATCACGTGAAAGTTGGTATTGGATGTCAGAGTCTGATTGATTCAAGTTACCACTGCAGAACCTAAAAGCTGTCAGGACGAGGGTGTGCGTTAGGATGTCGCATTTCCGGGCCTCCCGCTTCAATGATTTTCTCGTCCATCACGGATTCGAATACTACTCAGCGCGGGTGCTTACGACCTAATGGGACTTCGTCGAGTCGCCGATTTACTGCTACTACGCTGGATTCGAGAGACAAAAATATGCGTTTGCGGGTGATCGATGACCTTTTGACGGACTTGGATGAGCGCCTTCCACGTGCTTTTCGCAGCGAGTTTGGCGCAGTCGCGACATTAGATATATTGCACCAGGTACTCGATATCAAACACTTGCTCGAGGATGGTGGCAATGAGTAACTATGCGCGTTGTGGTGTATTGGGAAACGGTGTGATTCAGAAGCAACGGGAGGAGGCTACTGGACGTGCGCGTGACACACCTCTTTTTGGATCGTGAGCGAGACGCGCAAGCACTTCGAGTGTGGTTCCGTCCAGATGAAATGAGCCTCTGTGGGCCGCACCTTGTTGAGCCTCCTGACTCGTTTCAAACACAACGCCAGAAACTCCTATGGTTCCGGTCGTGCGAGCGTCCACGCAGAAGGCGGGGACAAGAAGCGTTCGCAGTTGCGGCAGAACGAGACTGATGCTGGTTAGTATGTCCGTCAGCGATTAAGCTGGGCGAGATGCCAAGACGGGGACGTACATTGTTTTGGGATGCTCTCTGTGATGTCCACACTGTGATGATGGGAGAGGTTGTCAGCATGCACGACACCGATTCTGATCCGTACCCACTGCCTGTTCCGCAGACAAGCTACGCAGAGATTGGCCGAGTTGGGCTCAATCGGTGTCCCTGATGGTTTGGCGTATGAAGATCGCCAGAACTTGGAAATGGGAGTGATTCACCGCAATCAGTGCAAAGGACCTGGTGAATGGCATGCCCAGGTATGAACTTCATTGTTTCATCATGAATGTCGAGGTAGTCGGTGTAGTACACCCTTTCCACAAGGTTCGAATGGCAGCGACACCACGATCCACGGCAGCTACACACACGTACATGCACTGTCCAGCCTATAGCAAACCCTATAGGTCAATAAATACGGAAGAAGAAGAAAAATTGCAACGAACCCTGCCACTTGGAATCATATCGCACCAGCCACCCAGATCGGCACGCGCGTACTCAAGTTGGCATACAACACAACGATGCCAGCAGTGGAATACAGGAAAGTAATGTAGTCAAACTTCGCCATGATCGGATTATAGATTGACAATTTGTTGGCTAGAAGAAGACACGGGAGGTAGGTCCAACCACGGACTTTTTCAGTCGTATGATGACAATTCTTAGTAAGGTTCTGTGCTCGTAAGGGGAAAACAAGATTGATAAGCGTTGCTTGACGATCTGATCTTGTATAACCAGCCCGGCCACGACCATTGACAGAGATAAACAAACCAGCTTGCCCCACAGAATAATCAGCAGGGTGGTCGAGTATGCCAGCTTCCGAGTCGCAAAACGAGGGCTCCACATGACTCGCGTCAAAATACCACAAGTTTCCCCTCGACAGCAACATCTATTGACGCATCCACCTCGACTTCTTTCTCTGACGGACCTGTTCCAAACTTATCAGCACCTTTGAGGTCCTTCACAGTGTTGTAGCTCGTCTTTCCATTGTAAGCAGCAATCTTGTGGATGCTTTCAACCCCGGCTTCGCCCCTATCCATGCCGCATAAGGTGCTTGGGACTTTCGTGTAGAGGATGAACACAAGGATCCAAGGATCATGAGAGCACCCATAGTATAAATAAGTAATGCGAACCTTCATTGGAAAATCTGGGGCGAGGGGACGAGGGGCCGGGAAACCTGCACACGAAGAATCCATATCTTGGGGAGAGCATCCTTCTGGAGTATGAGCGCTCTCTATCCTGAAAAGCAGGCGTGCTTCGTGCGCAGTATGTCGCGAGTGGGTTTAATGCGGATTACACGCTCGTCGTGAACCGAGCCGTGCAGACGAGATACGGCGCGCACTCGTAAGTCCAAGGGTGAGGCAAGGAGGGAATCGGCTATGTTGACTGCTTGCCTGGTCACCACCTATGTGGGATCCAAGCAAGAACAAGCGTCAAAAGCACGATGCGCCTGCGTCAACTTCAAACCATATTGAGAACAGAGGAACTTGCTTATAGAGCAGCTTTGCGCAGCACGAATAGTCCGAAATACCCCGTTTCTTCATTCTTCGAAGCCCACGACTGTGTACGACCGGTGAGGATGTCGTCAACGAATACCGGTGCGTAGCGGTTCTGTGGAGTACCTGATTGCGTTGAATGCTGACAATTCGGTAAGACCCAACAATAGTTCTTGACATCGGTCGCCGTGATGGGGTGTGGGCAGTCGCGTTCCACCCTGACGGAATGCATCTTCTGGGAGGGGACAACGATGGGATTCGACGGTGGCGACTTGCAGACGGTCAAGAGGTTGGAAAACAAACAGGAATGAACTTGCAAGCCATTTCTGTATCGAGGGACGACAAGTGGATAGTATGTGGGACTACTAGTCGAGGCGCAAGTGTGTGGGATGCAGAGCTGCGTGAAAAGGTCATCGACGTGGAGGGCACAAACACGGTGTTTGCAGTGGACGTCTCTCTGGACTCGACCAGATTTGCCACTGGTACTAGAATCAAGACAGCAAGCATCTGGAGCACCACCAGCGGGGAGAGGCTCGTCGGCCCACTCGAACACGACATATTTGTCACTGGAATCAGATTCTCTCCGAATGGCGACCACATCGCTACCGCTTGCTGGGGAAATTTTATTCGCATCTTTGACAGTCACAACGGTGACGAGCTGATCAACATCAAAGCAATCATGCCCTCACAGGCCCCAATCAGTCCACTTGCATGGTCCAACGACGGTCAGCAAATTTTTGCTGCATCAAACGACAACAAAATCAAGTGTTTTGAAGTCTCCACTGGGTTTCAACTCGCAGAATCGCAGATTCTGAATGACGGCGACAATGACGGCAACGTCGAATCTATCGCACTCGCCCCCAGCGGGACTTTCATTGTTACCAATGCTGGCCACACAATCTCATTCCTGGCCACATCTACACTGACTCGGATTGGCCCAATCATCCAGGACAAGGAAAGGATAGACTCGATCGCCCTCTCCATAGACAGCAGCTATCTTGCGACGGGACGACGGGACGGGAAAATCAATGTGCATAATCTCGGCCATATTCTCTCGGACTTGTATGGTGCTCCTCAGGTAAGCACTCGTCGACTCATGATGTTAGCAAGTCAGATCAGCCCCATTTTGTTGATACATTATGTTAGGAATCTACTCGCAAGCAACAACAACCAGTCGAGACCCACAGCGAAGATGGCAGTGGTGATCTCCTTGAGGTATATGTTTGTTGTTTCGCCATTTGATCCGAGCTTTCACGATTCCGTAGGTCGAGGTGCTGTCGAGCGCGCTTGTTCCTCAATTTGACTACAACGATGTTAGTGATCACTATATTCTCCTCTTACTTCCTTGTTGACGTTACTGCAGCCTCCGTCCCCGGCATCTTCTGCTGATCCCCGCGAGGACGACGTACCGCCGCTTGGCACGTCGCATGTCATACCACAGTCGAGAGATACCCTACCCGCTGCTTCCCCTCCAGATGAAAATGATGGTACTACCAAGTCATCTCAGGGCATTCCGATCTTCAAAAGGCTGTTACCGACGTGGATCAGGAAGAGAAACAAGGATCCGGCATTGCATGAGCCCGATCGGGTGACCAGAGAGTCGCGTCGGGCTACCAATCATCAACCTCATTCCCAATCTCCAGCAAGAGCGGAAGCCGCAAATGAAGGACCTTCGTGGATGGCTGCAGGTCAACGTAAGCCGGTAAGTGCCCTTCCCTGATATACGATTGGATACAACGCGTTTAGCATGTCGTCTCAGCGAATGGTTGCGAAATCTGTTGGAAAACCAAAGGTTCATTGTTCCTCGAGCCTGTATACAGGACTTATTGGATTTTATAGAAAGAATCGGCTGCTAAGCCTAAGCATCCAAGCGAGGGTGCTTCTCAAAGCCGACAAGGTCCTGCAGATGCAGCAGGAGCAAGCCATGTGTGTCTTTTTCTTGTGATGGTAGAACCCGTCACAACAGTTCACGTCTTATCAGGTGCAACAAACGAACGATCCGTCTCAACCCCTAACCAGCAGCATCCATGTGACGGTGCGCGTACTTTCCTTTCCTTAGCTTGCATTGTTCTACTCACAGTGGATCAGGATGAACAAGAATCAGGGGATGCTATCATTTCGCTCAGGCTACGAATACCTGGATGGATGTTGTGTCGTGGCTCAGGTACTGGCGATGGAACCCATGGATGAAGGTAAATTGATGTAGCAAGCCGTGTAGATACTTGTGCAGACATCGATCGTGCAGTTCTTGGGGTTAGTATCACCTCGCAGCCCCTATAATCGTGGTAAGAGCGGACGAGTGATTTGATCAAAACTACAATAGCACAATTCATACTCGAGAGATACCCGACTGTGTCAACCATTGATGATAAAAACGCTGTCACCTTGGTAGTCGCCAGTATTATCCAAAGTGTGAGACATCAAATCAAAGAAGCCAGAACATGCGTCGACTAAAGGTAGACAGACGCTTCTGTTCCTGACGTGCGTGAGGTAGAACGACTGGGCGGGGGCCGTGGTTAGAGGCAGGGGAGTATAAAAGAGCATACCGTTCTCCCGAGCAAGTCAGCCTGAATGACAGAGTGAACGTTTAAGTGAGTCTCGATAATCATCGCCTCCCTTGTCGCCCCAAGCTCTAACCTCGATACGAATAAGGCTGTATAAAAGAGAAAGGATGGCTCGCTTTGCGCTCATTGCAGCTCTAACGGCGACGTTACTGTCGCTTCCCACAGGGGTCTCCGCTTATTGTCTCGCTTGTCCCAACTGCAACCCCAACGGATGTCTCTATTCATGGACTTGCTCGGGTGATACCATTACCTGCTATTATCTATCTGCATCGGACCCAGTAGCTACGATGGTTGCGTGTTCAGTGGGGAATTACAAGGGTATGGTTGGGACGTTCGTGTCGACTTTCTTCGGTGAACGAATGTGCGCATGCTGACCTATATCTACAGGCATTCTATCAGACTGGCGGACCGGCGGCCTGTGACGGCTTGGAAATCGGAGACAATTCCAAGTGCGAGCCATCCAACAATCCATGGAATACCGGGACCAACGCATGCACATCCTCTGGTCCTTACATATGTCGGAGAACCGGGTAGCAAATAGTTCGAGGCAATTTAGTCATATCACGCTGTTCGGTGTAAAGCATCAGATCTCTGGCACTCATGAAATATCTTCTATCTACCGCAGAGTCGTTCCTTCACTGAGTAGATTTTGTGGTACTCACCTTACCCAGGCATGTGCCAATACTACCACGCTTCAAGTTGTTTCAGATGTCAAACGACAACAACCATATATAGCATTTTCGCATTCTCGTGCAAAGGGTGAAAACTGAAAAAAAAAGAGGAGATCATCCTCAAGTTCATAGGGTTAATCTATGGAACAGGCATCCTTGCATGCATGCAGCCACATGTCCACTGAGTTCAGCGCAATCGGGAGCTTGATGTTCAATGTGACGTACCAGTGCTAGTCAGGAAGAGGAAGAAAATCTCTGTGGGATAGCCCTATGGACATGTGTTCCATCATCTTGTCTCCAACATGCTGATTGCGGGTAGTGCGGACATGAGCGTACATAGATAGTTTCGGCACGTCGAACTTCGCTGGCTTTGGGAGGTGATTACCGCCTGTACAGGTTGGTGCTTGGGAAATCCATTGCATTGAACCTAGTCCACCTGTACTATGCCGAAGGATTCCGGACTGCTAGTACAATGCTCTGAAATGGGCTGCAACAGGGGTTGCAAAGTGTTGGTTTCTCTCTCCAGAAAGCTTAGACTGGGCTCCCGCTCACCTGGACCGAGTAGCACTTATTCGCCTTGACCTCAGGCCGCTAAACCCTGATCAGCCTTCTTTGGAAATTCACTACCGAACGACAGCCGAGTTCAGGAAGCTTGTGGGACATTGACCTCGCTAAGGGTCAATTTGGCTCCATGGAAAAACAACCGTGTAGACTCTGCAGAGTGCGACGATGCGTGAGCGCTTGAGCCCCGCTTATATAATATTCGCGGTAAAGTGATTTGATTGAACAGACCATCATAACACAATTTATACTCAGGAGATCCTGGACCGTGTCTGTAACCAATGATAGAGACTCGATGAGCGTTGCACTCACCAGTCTTCTCCAAAGTGTGAGACAGATCAAAGGAGCCAGAACGCACATTGACTAGTAAAGGTAGGCGAAAGCTTCCGTTCCTGACGTGCGTGGGGTAGAACGACTGGACGCTTTCCACGATGCGGAGGGCCGGGGGCCGTGGTCAAAGGTGGGGGAGTATAAAAGGGCGTACCTTTCTCCCAAGCAAGCAAGCCCGAGCGACAAAGTGAACGTTCAAGTGAGTCTCGATAACGACCCCCCCCTTGTCGCACCAACCTCTAACATTGATATGAATAAGGCTGCCTCAAAGAGAAAGGATGACTCGCTTTCCACTCATTGCAACTCTAACAGCGACGTTGCTGTCGCTCTCCACAGGGGTCTCCGCCTATTGCCTCGCTTGCTCCGATTGTGGCGCCGGCGGAGCTCTGCAATCTTGGACTTGCTCGGGTAACACCGTTACCTGCTATTATCCATCTACCACCGATCCCGGTGGTTACGATGGCTGCGTGTTCACTGGGGAACTACAGGCATATGGTTGGGACGTTCGTGTTGACTTTCTTCGGTAAACAAAACTGCACATGCTTACCTATATATCTACAGGCATTCTATCAGACTGGAGGGCCGGCGGCCTGTGACGGGATGGTCATGGGAGACAATGCCCACTGCGAACCCACCAATATTCCGTGGAGCACCTCGAGCAACGCATGTACATCCTCTGGCGCTTCTACAGCAGGACTTTATGTCTGTTAGGATAGTGGTGATCCCGCACGTGACTGCGTCGAATTCGACCTAAGCTGTACAGGATATGACGAGAATAAAAAGAGGACAAACGAGGGAGTGAGAGACGAAGGCGAAAACACACGACTAAATAGAAATAAAAATAGTCAGAGGACAAATGCTAAGTGAGCAAAGACCACGCTTGCCTCTGATATTGGACGACGACCATGTAGCACTTTCGCATCTCCGTGCACAAACTTGGTTGAAGCTGAAAAGAAATGAGATCCCCCTCAAGTTCACAGGTAAACTCAGGGAACAAGTACATACCCGTGTACCCATACGGTCACATGTCCGTTGAGTTTAGTGCAACTCAAAGGCTGAGTGCGACCTACCCACGCTAGCCTAAAAAAATCGGTTGGTGGGAGACACCGTAGACCTCTCCCTGCATGTGTTCTATCACCTTGCTTGACACCGACCGACGCGCCGGCAGACCGCAGATACAGTGCGCACTTGCATCAACAGTTTCCGTACGTGAAGGTTCGGGAGTCAGGATGATCGATCATCGGATCGTGTTCGAGGGACCAAAGAGGGACAAACTAGTTCATCAGCACCGCCACCTAATAGAGTCACGATCGTTGCTACTTAGGTAATGGGCTATTACCAGAATCAAATCCGAAATGCGAGCTACTTAGGGGCTCTTGCTACGACTTTGTTCATGGCTACTATTCAAGTTGTTCACATCTACCTGCCCATTCAAGTTCAAGCTCAAGTTGAACCTACCGAATGGATTCACGCTCTCTCCATCCCGCGTCAAGATATCGAAAGACTCACCTATCGCCCGCTCAAATGGCTTCGTTTTGCCACATTTACTGTTTGTGGCGCTAAGGGTGACTTATCTGCTACTCGGGGAGGCGAGATAGTCGACTATCAGAATGTCTTGTTCGACAACCTTGCGGATAAATATTACTATACCCCCGACGGTAACCTTGTGCTTTCCGCTCTATCAATACCTTCTGACGATGCGTCGAGATAGCCATGTACCATCTTGTTGACTACCAGGCATTTAATGACCAATGCACGTCAAGTGCAGCTACTACACGACGCTCCGATTTCCGTAGGAATATTTGCAGTCGCGATGGCAGTTGCATTATCACGGGGCGCTCAACTGAGCATTGCGAAGCGGCGCATATTATACCCCACAGCAAAGGCAACCAGGTATGTCCAGCTGATCTCGGCGGACCCTGGTGGATGCTTTCCTTTTCCTTAGTACATTATTGATCTTGTTCGTGACCGCTCCAGTTTATACGAACAACCGGCATTCTCTGATGAAGACGATGTTGATATCGACTGCATCAAGAATGGATTACTTCTGCGCCCAGACCTACATCGTGATTTTGGCAATCGTAGCATTGTATTCCTTCAGGTACGCCCAGAATTGGATACATATGTCTTCCACACCTGTCTCTAATGTGCGCCGTGTTCAGACTCCCAACTTTGCGATGGTACCCGCCGATATTCCGCGGGTTGAGCAAGGTTCTACGCCAGACAACTGGACGACGTTACAGTATATAGAACCACCTACGGACGATCTTCTGTTCTGCAATGGGACGTTCTAGTCGATTGGTCCCATGATGAAGTATCACCCTCGCCCAGCATCCTGCTCGACTTCGTGTACAGGGTTGCTGTCGCCAAGCGCTGGAAGTGCGATGGTCTGGGCGACATGCTAGAGAAACGGTTTAAAGATCACTTTGGTAAAGTCCTGGCTAAACAACCAAAATGTTCCGCCCCCGAAGATGACGAATTCGAAGTTCGCTCGGAGCCAGATGATCCAAAGGACCACGATCTGGAACCACCTCGGAAGGGCAAACAGAAAGGGAGAAAAACATTCTCGTCAGATGCGTCCGCAGGTTTGCTGGATGACATGGATACTGTCCTTCTCCTGTCGATGCTGGTGAAGGGGACTACGCCTCAATCGATGGCTGCAGAATGGGAGAAACAGGACAAGGAGAAAGAAGTACGTGCTCAAGAACATAGTAGTGAGAAGGTATGACAGTGGCTGAACTTGGATGCGTCCGAGTCTGTGAGTGCTTTCATCAAATGTCTGAGTGAATGGCTAATGATGCAACATCAACAGACTCGTCCGTTGTGAAGTACTCTACCCTGATCATCCCGAGTCGTACAGCCTTTGGACAATATCGTGTGTGCTCGCTGACGGACATGGTAGTACTAGCAAAGCTTTAGATCATCGGCCACTCGCATGCATTGTTTCGTCTTGAGATGATATTTGCCCTATCATTGACTGTGGACAAACTTCTCAATGAACGATTTTCGAATGACTCGAAATTGATTGGTTCAAGGACCTCCATGTTGAGTTGCCCTGGTAAGGACCGTCACGGCCCGTTGGAATATCGAAGTCGAATAATAATAGTTACAAAAGCTGTCTACAGTACTACTGCGCCGTCAAGGCACAGACGCTCTTCGTGCTGCATATCTCACTCCCCGCAACCGGCTCTCCGGCTCCCAAAATCGAGCGGATGAAACCATCGAGTCGCTTTGCGCACAGGAGGAGAACCCAAGTGCGTTTGTTAGCACTTTGACTCGTATGTCGCTGACATCCTCACTCATCAGAAAGAAATAGTGCACGTCTCGAAGAACTTTCCAGCAACTCCGTAACCAGCTGTCCGATTCTCAACATAGAGCAGATAACTTAAATAAAATTGTCAAGTGTCTTCTTGAGTGCACTCATCGCCACCTGACGCATCATTGGCATCTCCGCCCATTACACTGCACAATCGTCCATCTCGAATAACAACTCCTCACCCAGCATGTCGATTCGAACACAGAGCGGATAGCCTCCTCCAGATCCTCCATGCGCACGAGCAGAAACGTAAATGCGAGGCCCTGTATGCCGAGGGCCGCATAATCGATGCTGCATTGCCTATTCTCGAGATCAGCACCACCGTGAGCGAGGAAGTCAAAGCCAATGGGCTGATAATGGACTGGCTTGCTAGTGAGTTTTGGCGTCGCACATCCAGATAAGGTATTCAATCTATCAACGGAGTTCCATCGCAGACGATGGCGGCAATTCGCCACTCTGCCAAGTGGACACAACGGGACGCTCCGCTCGTCCTCATTAACACGGAGACTGGTCTTCTTTATAACCAGCCACTAATTCTCAGTGTTCTTATCGGGCCATGACACCCGGACTCGGGACCGTCGAGATCCAGACGACGGAGGACTTGTCTAGCCCGAATAATCTGGTGCTGGTGTATCCGTGGCTCCAGTGCCTTCTTGACCCCACCCTTCCTTTCGAGGATCTGATTGTGGATGATGACGCCGACCCGCTCATCCCACTCGACGGGGCTGGCTGGGACGGCGATTGCGATGTACTCTCTCCCTTCCCACCGCACGCTGTACCCCCTTCACATCACGCGTCTCAGACAATCTTTCGGTGCGCTGTTACTCGTTCCTCTATCCCGCAGTGAATACAAACGTGTCGCATGTCGCCCAGACCATCGCACTTCCAGCGCTTGACGACGGCAGCCCCATACATGAAGTCAAGTAGAATGCTGGGCAGGGATGATACTTCATCACGGTACCAATCAGCTCGAATGTCACGTGGCAGAACAAAATCTAATCCCGTAGGTGGTTCCAGATACTGTAACGTCGTCCGGTTGTCTGGCATAGAACCTTGCTCAACCCGCGGAACATCGGCGGGTACCATCGCAAAGTCGGGAGTCTGAATACGGCACACATTAGAGACAGGTGTGGAGGAGACAGGTATCCAATTCTAGGCGTACCTTAAGGAATACAATGCTACCATTGCCAAAACCCCAATGTAGGTCTGGGGTCAGAAGTATTCCATTCTCGATGCAGTTGATATCAACATCGTCTTCATCAGAGAATGCCGGTTGTTCGTATAAACTGGAGCGGTCACCAACAACATAAGTAATGTACTAGGCAAAAGGTAAGCATCGCCCAGGGCCCGCCGAGATCAGATGAACATACCTGGTTGCCTTTACTGTGGGGTATAATATGCGCCGCATCGCAATATTACTTGAGCGCCCCGTGTGACGCAACTGTGATCGCGACTGCAAATCTTCCTACGGAAGTCTGACCGTCGTGGAGTAGCTGAACTTGACGTGCATTGGTCGTTTAAGGCCTGGTAGTCAACGAGATGGTACATGGCTATCTCGACGCACCGTCAGAAGATATTGATAGAGCGGGAAGCACAAGGTTACCGTCGGGGGCGTAGTAATATTTATCCACAAGGTTGTCGAACAAGACATTCTCATAGTCGACTATCTCGCCTCCTCGAGTAGCAGATAAGTCACCCTTGGCGCCACAAACAGTAAATGTGGCAAAACGAAGCAATTTGAGCGGGCGATGAGTGAGTTTTTCAATATCTTTACGCGGGATGGAGAGAGCGTGAATCCATTCGGTAGGTTCAACTTGAGCTTGAATGTGCAGGTAGGTGTGAACAACTTCAATATTACTAGTAGCCATGATCAAAGTCGTAGCAAGAGCCCCTAAGTAGTGTCAATGTGGTGGAACGGCAGCGTGTCACCATTATGTAATATTGTTGGGTCACATTTGCGAGGTTCGGATTCGGACATGTCCGACACGATCTCGGCGAACGTCCTGAAGCTAGACGTACGGAAACAGGCTGTCGATGCAAGTGCGCTCTTTGTCACACATCTGGATTCCGCAGCAAGTGTGGCAGTATTTGCATATGCCTGGGTCAAGTGAGTACCACATTTTAGCGAGTCACGACTCCACGGCAGGTAGAAATTTCTTGCCAGTGAGTGTCCAAGATCTGATACTCTACATCGAACAGCATGACGTGACTAAATTACCTCGGATTATTTGCCATAGAGGCCTACGGTAGAAGCGCCAGAAGATGTACATGCGTTGGACCCGGTGTTCCATGGAATATTGGTCGGTTCGCACTTAGAATTGTCTCCCATGTACAAGCCATCACAAGCCGCCACCAGTCTGATAGAATGCCTGTAGATACGTAGGTAAGCACGATCAAGTTCGTTACAGAAGAAGGCCAATACGAACGTCCCAACCATACGCCTGTAGTTCTCCAGTGAACACGCAGTCATCGTAACTACCAGGGTCTGTAGCAGACGGATAATAGCAGGTAACGATGTTACCCGAGCAAGTCCAAGAGTTGAGAGCTCCGTTGGAGTTGCCATCGGGGCAAGCAAGGCAATAGGCGGAGACCCCTGTGGAGAGCGACAGCAACGTCGCAGTCAGGGTTGCAATGAATGCAAAGTGAGTCATTCTTTCTCTTTGAGACAAACTGATTCATATTGGGGTTAGAGCTTGACGCGACAGGGTAGACGATGGTTATCGAGACTCACTTGAACGTTTACTTTGTGTCGTTCGAGCTTGCTTCCTGTGGAGAACAGTAAGCTCTTTTATGCTCCCCCATATCATCTAAACATGGCTCCCGCGTTGTGACAAACATTCAGTCGTTCTACCCACGTATAGGACCTGTCAGCGACGGAAGCGTCACGAGGAAAGTGAAGTCGGTTGCTGTACATTTCACCAGCGTCATATCAAGATAGTTCATCATCCTCGGAATTCATTCTCCCAAGTGTACTGTCTTTTCTCCGAGCGCCCACCTACGAAGGCTATTCAAGACTGATGAGTGCCACGGCTACTTGCTCCACAACTATCTATCATCGATTATGGACACGGTCGGGGTCTCATTGTGATGGATTGTGTTACCCTCGGTTTCAATTAGATGGATCGTTCGCTCTTCCCCCAAATTTGGGAGTTTTCTATCATCTATATAGGGGATATTTGGGGCTCGATACACAGCGTTTTCCCCAGAATCGCTCAGAACGGTACAGGTACCAGAACCCAAATGCCCAGAATATCTATGATTCCGAAGTGGATCACGTGTTGCAAGCAGCTTGTTTGCACGAGACCACTGCTGGGTTCTCCGACATAAGCTTCCACAGCCGTGCATGACCCCGAGATTTCCAGGGGTTGTTATTTGACTTGCACATGGAGTTGTCTCCTATACCCGAACCATCGCAGACGGAGGGGTTGCTCGCCGCTAGCTCGAAAGCCTTTGAATCAATCTCAGGCTTCAGCGTTTCGATATTGTCACAAACGTGAGTACTTACAGAATTAGAACTACCAGCGGGAATGCGCACGCGGTGAACGTTCCTAGGTACTCAACGGACGGGTCCTTTCGGAACGTCAAGTGTGCCGTGACGTGTGGCTCGTTGGCCGTCGAAGCACGCATCGGAGGCCAGTACGACCGGGCTGATTGCACGACCTGGTCTCTTTGGGCGGACACTGGGGACCATGTTCAATCCATCGACTCATTCTTTTGATCGTACCTGTGGTTACGATGTCCCACATTTTTGTATGAAGCCTAGTTTTTCTCTTCATTGAGGATGATCTCTTTTCTTTTCAGTTTCACCCTTTTTGCACGGAGATGCAAAAATCCCACATGGTCCACCATCTGCAGCAAGCGTGGTAGTATTGGCATATGTTTGGGTCAGGTGAGTACCACATCTTCATGACTCACGACTCCACGGCAGGTAGAAGATATTTCTTGACTATACATACATCAAACAGCGTGATGTGACTGAATTGCCTCGGACTATTCACCATTGTCATAAAATATCCCCCCACTTGATCTTCGTTCGTCGTCCTTGGCACATAGTCTAAACCCTCGCCTTGTCTCACTTGTTCGTCATCTGATTATTGTTATTTACATTTAGTCATGTGTTTTCGCCTTCGTGTCTCTCTCATTAGTTTTCCCACTTTTTATTTTCATCATAGGTCGAATATACTATTCGTTCAACAGTCACGTCGCAACGTGCAGGATCAGGGACTATCCTAGCAGACATAGAGTCCTGCGGTAGAAGCGCCAGGGGATGTACATGCGTTGGCCCCTGCGCTCCATGGAATATTTGTCGGTTCACACTTTGAATTGTCTCCCATGACCATGCCATCACAGGCCGCCGGTCCGCCAGTCTGATAGAATGCCTGTAGATATATAGGTAAGCATGTGCAGTTTTGTTTACCGAAGAAAGTCAACACGAACGTCCCAACCATATGCCTGTAGTTCCCCAGTGAACAC
>JBBPRX010000409.1:0-15712 GCA_038093195.1 Boletus fagicola
TGGTAGTGGGGAATGTATTTGTGTGTTTCGCTATTAGTACCCGTCGCACTTTTGCGCTCTCCTCAGTTTCGCCCCACTATGCCCCATATACGAACCACGTGATCATGCCATCCTCCACTGATAATGACCGCTCCTCAAAACCCCCCCTCCCCGCCCTCGCAACCCCTTTCCCCCTCCTCCAAGATCCCGCCTTCCAGATGCCCTTCCAGCTCTTCCCAACCCCCTCCGAGCGCGCTCGCAGACCCTCCAGACCCGCCACCGCCTCCATTCTCGAGGGCCCTGCCTCCTTTTTCCTCCCCGGCCCCGATTTCCTCGTATGTTCTCCCTCTCTTCCTCTTAATCCCCACCCAAATCCCTCCCAGCCAACCCCTCCACGCACGGACGGCGATTCCGACTATGCCCCTCGCTGCGACACCATAAGCGGTATGCATCTCTGCGCCATTCATTTCGCGGACTTCAATTCACATTTCCTTCTCCCTATACCCTAACACCAACAACAACAACCCCCGCAAAGATGGCCCGGCGCATACGACTGATGCACGACCACAAGCAACGTCCTCCGACTATGATTGGACCTCCTTCATGACCGCCTACGCAGCTGGCCAGTGGAACCCCCTCCGAACCCCCCATCCCCCTCGTTCTGTATTCGATCCCAATTGGCCCACCATGCAGTCTACATCTCCGGATCTCCCCGCCTTCACTTCTCCGAACAAATCGTGTCACTCGTCGGAATCTCTGCTTCCCGCGAACCCCGTCATTATCTCACCAAACGCTGACTCAGCCAACGAGAAAGAACCCAAGAACCAACTCACCGTTTCCCCTGAGAAACATATCTCGAAGCTCCCCCCACCGTCAGCTTCATTGATTGGCCGTCGCTTCCGTAAATCGTTCAACGATCTCAGACAAACGACTGGCCATACGATGCAGCTTTCCCTCGATGGTGCCCAGGGCTTGACTATGGCTCCAGACGCGACAACCGCTGCAGCGACCATGCGTTGGGCTGCCGCCAGAGTGAACATATCTCCGCTTGCATTACCGTCTCCTGAGCATGAACTCACCGATCCTATGCGCGGTGTGCATGCTGCTATACCCGGAGCCCATCCGCCTGAATGTCCCCCTCCGCTCAATCCTGGGACCCCCGGAAGCAACCGCAAAACACGCTTGGGTAGCTTCTGGGAGGGGACCCAGGACGTGGGCGACGATAGTGACCGACTCTCGACGATCCAGGGCTCAAATCCCGCGTCACCAACACGCTCAACAAATGATGGCGACGCTCGCCCCCCTGCAGATCCGGCTTGGAACACTTCAATAACGCCTGCTTCTGCACCTCCGCCACGACAATTGCCCGAGGAACACCCTGCGGAGGACTACTTCAGCGTATCCAGTTCCCGTGCGAATACCGTGGACACTAACCCTCACAGCGTCCCCGATGTACCTACCATATGGCAAGAGTATGTTAATGTTCAGCGAGACAACGAACTTCTCGATATGAATGTGTCAGCCACCCCGGCCCCGCCGCGTAGAACGTGTCTTGCTCGCCAAACATCCTCTCCTTTACCGATCTCGACTACCTCCGAGAGAAAGCTCCATGGTGGGCGATCAGTCTCTGAGACGGGATGCGGCCACAGAATAGGTGGTGCCGCGAAGGAGGAGCAAATGTTCTTGGAGCTGGGTTATCTTGCTCCTCCTAATCCCCCAGATGAGCTCGAGCGAAGACGTGCACTATACAAGTAAGTGCATGTTGCATCCGGACACTCTCCAGCGACGCATTGATGAATGGCGATCAGATTTAATATCTGGAATACTGCACCTGACATAAATTTTGATCGAATTGCTCACTTGGTCAAGCTTGTATTCAATACCAAAAGCGTATATATCTCCCTTTTGGACGGTACAGAGCAGTATGCCATCAACGCTGTGATTCCATGCGATAATTTACTAACTTCGGGACAATAGATGGTTTAAATCTCAGTGTAGGTGTCTCGAGGCTATTGTCTGCCGTGCTAGTTACCTATTGACGTAACAGGTGGAACATCGTTAACGCGTTGCCCTCGCCTGACTTCATTTTGTGCACACAGCATCCTACAGCGGTAAGTTTTTACGTGTTACCGTTCTATATCTCAATATTCCTTAGTTGTGATGAGCCTACTGTCGTCTTGGACACACTAGCAGATTGGCGCTTCGCGAAGAATGTACGTGAGAATGTTGCCAGCGCTTGTGTGTCTGCAATTGTTAATGCCCTTCTAGCCATTTGTGACTGGGAATCCTCACACTCGATTTTACGCGGGTGCGCCACTGCGAACCCAGGAAGGATATAATATTGGCAGGTAATGCATTCGAACGTCCTGCCACAGATAGCTTATGTAGTGGTAGCCTGGCCCTGATTGACGATTCACCGAGGCAAGATTTCTCTCCTCGTCAACGACATACTCTCAAGGAATTCGCGGTGGGTAAAAGATTTGTCACTTTCCGTGATGCTGACCACTCTCAAGGCTGTTGTGATGCGCGAGATGGAACTGTGGAGAGACAAGGTTTCGTTGTTCCTAAATATACTTGATCTTTCCAATAATCTTTCTGCAGATCCAACTTCGCATACGAGACAAGATCCAAACATCTGTGAGATTTATTATCTTACGTCAAGGCACTTCAATAATACGTTCCTAGATGGAACACTTTAGTAGAGAATGTCTTGAAATTGACCAACAGGAGTCCCAGAGTGGCGATATGTACGCCTCGGCGTCCATGGACAAAGTATATGACCGTGCAGCCAAGCTTGTGAAGCGCACGTTGGATGTCGAGGAAGTCCTAGTCATGGATGTCTCGCACTGCGAGGTACTCGAAACACTCAGTGCAGAAGCGACCGTATCTGTGGTAATACACCACGGTAACGCCCAGACACGCGCGACTTCACGGACACTTACTGCCGACGAGCAAAGCAAGCTTAACACGTTTTTTGAGCAGTTCCCCGACGGCAAGATCTCAGAGGGAATCTTACCGGTTTGCTTTCGCCCGTTTATACCAACTCATATACAGTATGCTTTAAGTGAGTGACTAAACTTTTTTTAGTGGTCAACTGCCAACTCATCGCGATAAAGCGGTCCCTGTCTTCAATATTGACAAGCGACCTTTCGCACTGATCTGCGCCTATAATGCCTCCGATCCATCGCGACGTTTTGTAAGGAATGGATTTTTGCACGTGTCATTTTGCTTATATTGCCCATGCAGTTGGAAGGTCACGAACTGTCCTACCTGCGCGCCATTGGTATTGTTCCACATGTGCACATGAACATGTCTAATGTTATATCAGGTGTAATAATCCTCTCCGCCGTGCTGAAGCGACGCATGATGCTTGCAGATCAGGCCAAAAGCTTATTTATATCGAAGTAAGCCACCCTGCTCCTCGCTGTCTGTCAATATCTTATAGACATTCAGTATATCCCACGAACTGCGGACACCACTGCATGGAGTCAGTTACGGTTTTCCCCCCTGTGCGGACTCAATTGAAGTGTCAACGTAGATTTTGGCAGCTGCGGAATTATTGGCCGATACCCCATTGGACCACGGCCAAACCTCGTTTCTGCACACCGTCCAGGCATGCGGTACATCGCTTGTGGAAACTGTGAACCACGTACTGGACTTCACGAAGCTCAGCGGGAACATGAAATCGGGTGGTGTTGACAATGTCATCACCCGGACAAGGCATGCCATCTGTAATTTCCCAGAGTTAAAGCTCATATAACATCGTTTAGAGTGGACCTGGAGCAACTCGTCGAGGAAGCGATTGACGGATCATGGATAGGCTACTGCGCACGTCACTCGTCCAAGGGTTCTGAGATAGGCAGTGTATATGCGCCTAATTTGAATCAGCGGGCCTCGAGCGTTATGACCGCTCCAGAGGCTTCGCAGAACGTCGAGATCGTCGTCGATATCGATCATCGTGAAGGAGTAAGCCTATTGAAACGGACTTTCCGCGCACTTTGCTGAGACCAGGATCACGTAGGGGTGGATCCTGAAGTGTGACAAAGGCGGCATACGTCGAGTGTTGATGAATTTGTTTGGGAACAGCCTTAAGTTCACATCAGTGGGTGGATTATTGTCTCCTCACGCCTTCGCTCACTGGTTGCCTACAGAATGGTTACATTCATGTGTCGCTGAGACAAGTCTCTGCACCCGAGGATATCGTGAACAACACAGTTAAGATAGAGCTTTGTGTGAGTGATACTGGGAAAGGTATTAGCCAAAATTTCCTCAAGGTCCGTTTCTTCATCTCGAGGGTAGAAGTTCGTCATTCATGTACTATTATCAGAACCACCTATTTCACCCGTTCTCGCAAGAGAACCCCCTACAGGCTGGAACGGGTTTAGGACTTGCGATCGTAAGCAGCATCGTCCGATCCCCGAGTATCGCTGGCAAGGTAGAGGTCGTCAGCGAGGAGAGCGTGGGCACAGATATCAAAGTGGTCTTTGAGGCCGAGATGCTTGCAGAGGACTCGAGTAACATTCAAGACCCATTTTTCTTTGACGATCAAATGCGACCACCGGTGATCTCCTTCCTCGGCTTCAAGAAACGAGGTCCTGGCGCCCAGCTTCTCAGCGAGGTTCTCCGTAAATACCTCATCACCTGGTGGGGTTTCACGCCTCAGCGAGAGGGTACCGAGCTCAGTGATATCGTCATTCTCAACGAGGACCCATCACCCATCGTCACTGCCCTCGAGAAGATGGACATCCACCGCTCATTCATCATTCTTACCTCAAGTCGGGGAAGCCCTCGTGTAATGGGAATTTGCAACGCATATGAGAGCAACGGTGGCTTTTGTCGCATCATGCACAAACCCGGTGGCCCCTTCAGACTCCGTACAGCCCTGAAGCAACTTCTCCGAGCAAGACAGCGACGACAACACCGCATGCCGAGCTTCGCCAACTCAGGGTTGAGTTCTGAAGACAGCATCTCTCTTCACTCAACCATTTTCGCGGACGACTACCCAGAGTCTACCGTCGAGAAACACCGACGTGGGAGCATCGATAACTGGCGAGACCAGGCAACGTTGCTATCCACAAGCATTTCCGGCGTTACAGTGTCTATATCTCCAGAGTCAGAAAAAGACATTATCTTCCAACCTACCGATTGTGAACAAGTGATGACGATGCCGTGCATCAGCAACTCAGCACTCGCAGCCGGCAGTGGGAACTTTCTCAAAGCGTCGGTCGGACCTGTCGAGTCGACTAAACCACGTCGAAAGGTATTGGTCGTAGAGGACAATAGTATTCTTCGTAACTTGCTGTGGGTGATCTCATCTTTGGTCGTGCTCGTTTTCGCTGACTTACTTGCGAGGTAGTGCCAAATGGCTCATCAAGAAGGTACGCGAAGTCGGGAATGTTGGTGATGTTCTTCTTACATCCTTCAAGGGCTTTGAATATCGTGAAGCTGTAGACGGTCGCCAGGGAGTTGAGATCTTCCAGACCGAAGGCCCATTTGAGTGAGTGATGAATCTTGTCGTTGGGTGCTTTTTCTTATATTGGCTTAGCGTGGTACTGTTAGATTTATCAATGCCTGTGCTCGATGGTTGGCTGTTTTTCGTAGTCTTATTTTACCGGTCAGAGATACTCATTTCTTGATAGGAGTCGGCGCTACTGTTCAGATTCGCCAAATTGAGCGAGCGCGTTCAAGTCAACAATCAAGCGTGATCCTGGCGTTGACAGGCATGTCTTCACTTGAAGATAAGCGGAAAGCATTCGAGGCTGGAATGGACGGATAGTACGTTCTCCACCCATCGATACAAGTCCTCTTGACGACCGCTGACACGATCTACAGCCTGGTGAAACCCGTCGCATTCAGAACATTAGATGACATGTTCCACAAACTGGGCCTCGCTTGACGCAGTGCACCCATCGCATCTACAATGTACACACACACACAACCACCCTCGCACGACCGGACATTGACAGATTCAACCCCCCGCTAGAATGTTTTGAGAACGCACTAATGTTTCATTTTGCCCCCGTGATGTCCAGCATAGTCTTGTTGATGCATCCCCACCATTTGATCTACCGTACCAATCCACCCCACGAACAGTTTGTCTTCATGTTCCCACCTCCGCAATGTCCATCTCATATCATGCTTTCTCTGTTATACCACCTCGTTGATTGTTCTTTTGTACACCCGAGCTCCTTAATTCTGTTTTTTGCCCAAGCATCTCTTCCTCTATTCGTATCCATTGCTCTCCCATCCTCGATTCCTTGGAATGTATTAGCTACTTAATATACGCTCGAATTTCTGGGTACATGAGACGTGATACGACGGCAAGCAATACCCTAACACCAAAACGTTTCCTTTCAAGGAGACAACTTGAAGGGCAGGGAACCAGACAGTAAACGGGGATTTGGGTGTCCGAAAAAACAAAGTCTGCTTGTTCTAATATTACAAACATGTAAGCGACGAGATGAAGCACAGAGCTACAAGACGAGTTGATCGTTTTGAGATTGACATGGCCGGAAGAACGGCAGAGCGTTGATCGCGTTTACACATATGACCATTTGCCCAAGGATTCCACCCATCCTCTGAGCTCTGCCTTGGACGTGTTCGTAAACGTCGATTCTAGTGCGTCCGAGGGCGTGGGGGGCGTGGGCAGGTCAGACGCATTGGTGAATTGAGAGAGTATCCCAAGCCCGAATCCCCCTACTTCCGTGAGGTACGTTCTGAACGTCTCCGACGTAAACTTTTCGGATTCGAGGGCGGAGATGAGAGAAGCCAGTTTGGACGAAGAAAAGTCTATGGGTGATATCACCATTAGTTTGCGCCAAAAAAAAAAAGACAAGGGAGCACCAACCCTCTGGCATAAGCGTCACAGCACATCCTCCACCTCCTGCACCCGTCAACTTTGTGGCGAGATTGTGCGGATCAGCCCTAGTGATACGTCGTACGGCCTCCAAGGATGGATGCGAGACACCGAGTTGATCAAGGAGTCTGTGGTTTTCATCGATGAGGGTCTGAGACACGTTGGCATCAGAGACGAGGGTGCAAGTGTGGATGATATAATGGAAAACGCACCGCCAGGGTCTCCTTGCCCCCAGAACCCGAGAGCACACTACTAGCTCTCTCGACTACCCCCTGTATATCATTCAGGACCTGTCCAACCCTCGCTGGTTCCTCTGCTTTCTGTTTACCAACGCTACCTACGAGTTCTTTCGTATTTCGGGGGACACGGGTGTCCGTAAGGAGGAAGCGGTGCGATGTGAACCTGGGCACGTAGTAAATAGTCTTGGTGAGAACCACGCCCGCCCACCAAGTAGTAATAATGGACGGCAAGAGATGTGACGTACCCCTCGATGGAAACCATTCCTCCTTCCTTGTCTTCACTTGGAATGGATTTCGTGTACAGCAGTCCCCCACCGTATACAGCAACTGAATTATCAACACCGCTAGGGTTGCCATGTAGAATCTTTTCGGAGAGGAAGGCGTAGACATTGACGGTGTCTGCGAGAGACTTGGGAAGTCTGTCCGGTTCTTGAAGCGAAGAGCTTGAACCGGAATCGGAATCGGAAGGAGAAGGAAGAGAGATGCGACCCGTAATTAACATGAGCGCGGTCGTTGTACATACCGAAAATGCTGCCGAGGATCCAAGTCCAGCACCTACGGGTAGAGTAGCACGAATGGTCAAAGTAAATGACGGTCTGTGGTCACAATACAGAATGCGTCAATGAACGTATTCCATAAGGAGAGAAAACCGTACCTAGTTGTGCTTTCAAAGTCCTTGGCAAACACCATGTATAGGTACAAGAACGCAAGGCTGGCCTGGCGTGCATGGGATCCCAATGCCTCCGGAAGCGCAACTCTGGAGATTTCCTCAAGAAACTCGAGATCAAGAGGAACTTCGCTGGATTGGGACGCGGCTGATCGCATTATGGATGAGTGAATAAGTCAGGAACATGAGGTAGCAACTCACCAGGAACAGCTTGCCAAGGCAGGTTGCCTATGTCCCAGTCGTACCTGAATCCTTCCTCCTTGTCGCCAGTATCGATGTCTACAAAACGCACACCGACTCTACGACTCGAAGACCCTGTATGTGGTGTAGCGATAGCGTAGCACCGGAGAGATACAGAAGCAGCAAGGGCAGGTACACCGTATACGACGGCATGTTCTCCAAACAAGATAACCTTGCCGGGCGAGGAGACAACCCATTGCTTTTCGTGCTGCTCCAGCTCCACGCTTTCGCCTTGAACAATTTGATCATCCAACGCCAACTTTGCAACAGCCTCGTCGATGGTCATGCGTACCCGTTCGACGCCCTGTGGGGTTCGACGTACAGCACCCGCATCGATGAGTGCACGCTCGAGGTCATCCAGTAAATCTGTAGGATCTTCAATTCCGACACAGAGGCGAATGAGATCCTCTGGGAGACCACGCGCTGCGCGAGTCGCCGCAGGGATAGAAGCGTGTCTAGTGGAATTTACTCACATGACCCAAAAAGGCGAATAAGAGAACGTACGACATGGCACAGGGCATACTGATCAACGAATTGACGCAGCCAAAGCTGACACTGACGGCCCACAACCGTGTACCGGCGACGATGCGTTCGCTGACGTCCTTGTGGCCTGTAGTAAAACTCAAGACTGCACCATAACCAATGGAGATGCGTTCGTGAATATCGCGGTTGGGATGATTGGGGAGACCGGGATAGAGAGTGGGGAAACCGAGGGAGTAAAGGTAATTTGCGACAAGGGTTGCGGTTTGTGATTGTTGTGAGAGACGGAGTGAAAGTGTTTTTGTTCCTCGAAGGAGAAGGAAGCAGTCAAAGGGAGTGAGAGCATTGCCAGTTGCATTGATATTAAAGGCAATTTTCTGAGTTGGTGGGAGTGAGCAGGAAGGGTACCACGGCAAGTGAAATTACCTTTGCAACGTCGTCCCTGTTGCAAGTGATGACGCCGGCCATGAGGTCGTGATGACCGGACAAGTATTTTGTAGCACTGTCGTAGACGATGTCTGCACCATGTTCGAGGGGCCGTTGGAGTGCGGGGCTCATCATGGTATTATCTACTACGACAATGGCATCGGGACAGCGTTCCTTGACGTCCTTTGCGATGCTGGCCAGGTCAACGATCTTGAGGAGGGGGTTCGTCGGAGACTCGAGGAGGACCATGGCAATGTTATTTTTGGAATGGAGGAGGGGGGTGAGAGTGGAAGGATTGGTCGTATCGACGTGGTATACGGTGATGCCTTGGTGGGTCTGGAGATATGAGAGGAGGCGGTTTGTGCCACCATAGAGGTCGTCACCTGCGATGATGGCATCGGCAGGCTTGAGGAGACGGAGGATGGTGTCGAGGGCCGCCATGCCCGAAGACACGGCAAAGGCATGGGCTGCGGAGGATATCTTTGCGATGTGATGCTCTGTGGGAGGATGAGCAGGGGGTGAGAAGAGGACGGAAAGACAAACCGAGGTGGGTGCGGGTCGGGTTTCCGCTGCGAGAGTAGTCGTACTCGCCGCCGACGCCCTTGAAAGTGGCGGTCTGGTATATTGGCACGGACGATGCGCCATACTGGTCCTTGCGGTCCGGGTTCTCGACGGTCGCGCAGAGAGTGGAGAAGCGATAGGGCTGGCGGGGTCTGTAGGGGGAGTCTGGTTCTGGAGTGGGGAGCTCGACGGGGCGGACGACGTCGAGAAGCTTTGGGAAGGACATGGTCGTCGTCGTCGGGAATGTTTGGGCGGATGTCGACAGTGTGTATATCTGATCGCACCATTTCTGCACGTGACAGAGTCATCATGCCGAGAGCGACGACGAGAGACCACCGTGAGCGTCACTCTTGCTCGTCGTCGGCTGCGTCGAGCTCACCCCGCTCTAGCGGACAGACACACGAAACAGGTCCTCACACTCGATGTGATCGCAAAGCGAACAAAGAGACACCTCGAGGAGCTCGAGGTTCGTTTGATGTGTCCTCACTAACGCTGTCTAATCAGAGTGCTGTCTAGCGCACAAACTATGCCGCCTCATCGCTGCTGAATGAACCAGATTCAGATCCCGAGGCATCTTCGAACCAGAAGTCAAAGTTCCGAGCAAGACAGACGGTGATATCGGACAAGCGGACGTTCCCCACTGTCAACGCAGCCAAGAAGAAAAAGTCGACGATGAACGTGCGCACGGCGATTCTGTATCGGAAGGGACTCGCTGCATTGATTGATGAAAGCGTGAGTGGCGCTGCATGCACTTGCGCGACCAACGCTGACACCGGCCACCCTAGGGCGTCGCATCTCTCCCGCCGACGCATCCGTCGTATCTGACTGCCTCTGCACCGGGGTCGCCGGTCCCGCTGCGGATGTTCTGCTCGGTGTGTGGGTACAAGGGTGCGTACCGGTGCAAAAAGTGTGGGATGTCGTATTGTGATCTGCGGTGCGGGGATGTCCATGAGGAGACGAGGTGTGAGCGACGGGTGGTGTAGCGGGCCGGATGTATTTACAGTTTGATGACTCGTTCCCCGTACGGTCCCTAACATCAAAATCAAGTCTCGTCCCCATCTCTCATCACCGCACATCTCCCCCCCATAAATCACAAAAATGTGTCCCCACCAGAATGTAGACACTTCCCCCGCTCAAAGGGACCAAATGATATCTGTAGACATCACATCCGCACCCACCGCCAACGGACACCGCAACGGCGTCAACGGTGTCGCCAACGGACGCGACAAGAGCCATCGGAACCCCTATGCTCCCCGTGCCTCTGATTTCTTGAACAACATCTCAAACTTCAAGATCATCGAGAGTACTCTCAGAGGTTCGTTGCAGACTTTTTTCCTTCTTTTTCTGTTCTTGTCTTTTTTTTCTTTCTTTCTTGACACTTTTCGGCTCGCAAAAGCCGATCAAGTCCGATTATCCCGCTCATACATCCTCAGAGGGCGAACAGTTTGCCAATGCCTTCTTCGACACCAAGACAAAGATCGCCATCGCCAAGGCACTCGATGCTTTTGGTGTAGAGTACATCGAACTCACCTCCCCCGCCGCCTCCGAACAGTCCCGCATCGACTGCGAGGCCATCTGCAAGCTCGGCCTCAAGGCCAAGATTCTCACCCACATCCGCTGCCACATGGACGATGCTCGCATCGCCGTTGAGACCGGTCCGTCCTTTCCTCATCACACTCACACCACCCTCTGATCCCATCACAGGTGTTGACGGTGTCGATGTTGTCATTGGCACCTCTTCCTTCCTCCGCGAGTTCTCGCACGGAAAGGACATGGCTTATATCACAAAGACCGCAATCGAGGTCATCACCTTTGTCAAATCCAAGGGTGTCGAAGTTCGATTCTCTTCAGAGGACTCCTTCCGCTCAGATCTCGTTGACCTTCTCTCCATATACCAAACCGTCGACAAGATCGGCGTCAACCGTGTCGGCATCGCAGACACCGTCGGTTGTGCCAATCCGAGACAAGTCTATGAGCTTGTTAGAACTCTAAGAGGCGTCGTCGGTTGCGATATTGAAATCCATCTCCACAACGATACCGGCATGGGTATGTCTTCTCCTTCTCTTTCCGACTCCTTTGGTGTTGATGTCTCCAAGCCATTGCCAATGCATACACCGCCCTCGAAGCAGGGGCAACCCACATCGATACATGTACGTCCTTATAGCTCCTCATCACCCATTTACTCACTCCCCGCAGCCGTCCTCGGAATTGGCGAGCGTGTTGGCATCACCCCTCTCGGTGGTCTCATTGCTTGCCTCTACGCTGCCAACCCCGAGTACGTCAAGTCCAAGTATAACCTCCCCATGCTTCGTGAAATCGAGAACCTTGTCGCCGAAGCTGTAGAGGTCAACGTACCATTCATGAACCCCATTACGTGCGTGTTCTTTCCTCGCTTTAGATCCGTTTCACCCACGCACACTACTCAGTGGTTATTGTGCCTTTACGCACAAGGCTGGTATTCACGCCAAGGCAATCCTCAACAACCCTAGCACCTACGAGATCTTGAAGCCCGAAGACTTTGGCTTGACTCGATACGTCTCCATTGGGTAAGCAATGCAAGGGTTACGAAGCGACCTTGCCATCTGATCGCTGTCGCAGTCACCGACTCACCGGCTGGAACGCTGTCAAGAGCCGTGTTGAACAGCTCGGCCTCCGACTCAATGACGAAGAGGTACATCTGATCCGCTTCACTTGATGTACATGCTGAACGCTGACTCGCCCAACATAGATCAAAGATGCTACTGCCAAGATCAAGGAGCTCGCCGACGTTCGCACACAATCTATGGACGACGTTGACTCTCTCCTTCGTGTCTACCATTCTGGCATCCAGAGCGGAGAGCTCGCTGTGGGACAGAAGGAAGCGCTCGATCGTTTGCTCAAGAGACACCGCGGGGAGTCTCTGTCAAGCGAGTGCGCTGCGGATGTAGCTATTGCAGCATAAAAGATTATCCTCTATCTGGTAGCTCCAATCTCTCGAGAAGCGCTGTGGGAATACTGCACTTCCACTCAAAAGCGACATGCGATCGCAATATGTATCCAGTATCTGTTGGGGGCGATGTAAGCTGATATGTAAATGCGAGTATATTGATTGTCGTACGGTAGTGCGATGGCACACGTTTGGGCATGCACCCCGGCACAACCCCATGGATACTTTACTGATCATCTCATACGCTGTCGACATTGGATATCATGAGATATCAATTCTGATCAGTTTGGTGGAGGCATCGCGGTGACAGACCGCCAGGCTGTGTTCCCTGAGCATCGACGTCATCTCCTTCTGCTCTGTCTGGCAACGTTCCCGTTACCTTGAGGTAGGGAGTGGGCGTTAGAGTGTAAACTTGTTGCACCTCTGGCACTTGCACAAACAACGTAGACGTCAGGCCTTCAGGATCCAAGATTGTGCGATTGAATACCCAGTGGTTGTACTCACCATGTGCAAGAACCAAGCGAGCTTCGACACACCCTAGTTACACTATGGTTCTGAGTGCACATGCGCATCATCAGATCAGTGCATCAGGACAAATCAATGCCGAAATCAACGGACCGAAGTCACGACTGTAACCCCGTTTCGTCAAGTTGATCAAGTCGAATTCCGGATACAGCGAAACCCCGAGGAGACGAGATTTGACATTACTCACGGCTGTGGTGTATGCATGATGTACGCAACTCCGTGGGTTGCTCCGGAGAAATCAAGTTTGATGTTTGATAGCGAACCAAACGAACAGGGATCCCGGCCTCTTCGGGGTTGGCCTTCTCACAAGTGAATGAAATCCATTTGTCGCCGAGGTGATCCGTGTTGAGAGATCCATCGCCGGGCGCGTTTCAGCCGTTGTGGAGTGGGAGTCGAGTAAAACCGCCGATCATAAAAAGGACAGTCCTCGGTGTGTTCATGGTCCAGAAATCCACGGAAATAAAGAAGGCCGAAACCATCTGAACGATTCGCCATCGAGAAAGTGGATCCAGACGGAAAAGCGAACTGGGACATCCTGCCACTGATCGTGTGACCTCAATGCTCCAACCAGCAGTTTCCACCTTTGGAGTGGGCCCAACGAATGCCGCCAAGTTTGTCACGGGAGTAAATGAAGTACTGCGCACGGAAGACATGATACAGTCCCACACAAAGTGACATTTGGCAGTAATGTGGACACCCCGTTATAATCAGCAGAAACCGGCGGGTGGAAGCCTTGGATGCGTTCAATGTCTCTAGGATACAGTGATCCGTCACAGCTTCGGGTTGCCACCGGCGAAGAGGAAGCGAAAGTCGAGGGTAAAGTTGACTACTTCCCCACCAAAGCTAGCTTGTTGTGCAACAGTGTCGAGACTCGAGAATAAAGTTGATCATAACAGTTGCCCACTCACAACTCGAGGGGATAGTGAAGCTGTGTTCTAGGGTACTTCGGTGCACAGGCCATTTGAACAAAGACCCACCGTCTATACTATCGCTGTGAAACAATGTCTGGTTGGCACATGCAGCTAACCTCTGCTCAACTGATAAAATCAACGTTCACGGGGAAAGGGGGTCAATCTCCATACTTGAGAAAAGCACGCACTGACCGGAGACGACTGAATCATCGAGTCACTCGGTATTCGCTTGCTACATTACAGGAAATCTGAGATAGTGTTAAAATAGTTGTGAGAACGAGGAACAACAAAATAGAACGTGTCCTTAGAAACATATACGATAACTCGCATACCGCCCGCTCGTCTCGCTGGGACGTGTAATTTTGACTACTTGGCCGCGTCGAAGGCCATAATACCGGGCGACAGGATCCGCCAACTGAATGCGAGGGAGTTGCGTTTCCTTCAGTCGACTGAATCGCGACTACCTCAGCATACAGATCACTGGTGAAAAGAGAACCCACTATTTTTGGAGTAATTGTTTCTTTTGTTCTGGTGTAAGGACTTCATGCCGCGGAACCAGAGTGTGATGAGTGATGTTGACAAGTAGATCAGCTTCGGAGAACTCTTCAAGCCGGTATTGCTGAGACATCGCCGCAATGACCTAGAGAAAGGTCAAATCAAATTCGGCGACCTGAGATGAGGGCCCCAGAATTCACTTTTCGCGCCGACGGCGTCATGTTACCCGGAAAGATGATGATTCCCCTCTGGATCGACTTCTCCTCAAGGATACCGAGTAGTCTTACGACTGGGTGAGTGCTTGAATAGGATGACTTGAAACGGCGCGTACTTTCGCATCGTTTTGACACCGACACTCTTTTCGTCAGAAAAGAAGATAAATATCTGGTCTGCAGGGTTATCTCTTGAATTGGTAAAGAAATTGAGTTGATTTCGGCTGTCGGTCCCGTCAGCTCCTTTGCAGTCTGATAGCCTGGAATAATCACGCACTCCACGTTCCCGCCGCTGTTTGCGTAGTGTGCTCTGAAGGTCGTGAGGTCCATGTTGATTTCTTCGTCGGAGACTTGGTATCCCTAGCTCAATGAAACTTTTCGGTAAGATTTCTGTATGACGTAGGGTTATGAAGTCGACGGACTCTGTCCTTGACGAGTTCGTGTACGGTCCGGTTGACTTTCCACAGTTTTGCAGTGTCGTCCTCTGCCATGGTTTGAGGTGTAAGTCTAGTGGTATTCAAACTCAGCCGCAGAGCGATCTACCTTTACTCTGCTCGACCTCGTATGGCACCACCACCACCAACAGCAACCACGAATGGCGCCAACCCGACACCTTCAGCGATACCGCTTTCCAATGTGCTAATGGTGTGTTTTGTCGCTATCTGTGACCTCAGCATGTTTTGAGCGCCACGGTTTGCAGACCAAGTTCAAGCCTGCTAAAATCTTCAAAGGCGCCGTAGAACCCACACCACCTCCAACGCCAGGGAGCAGTTCGAGAGTGAATGCTGGTCCACGGCATATCACTGCAATCACCTTTGATGACAGAGGTGATCAAGTCCTGACAGCATCTGAAGATGAGACATTTCGGTTATATAGCTGTAAGACGGGCAAGCAAGTTATCCTCGTTGTGAGCTCTTTTGCAGTGCACCGTTGACCTGAGTGGCAAACAGACACCTGAAAACACTTTATTCAAAAAAGTATGGGGTTGATCTCCCTCGTTTCACCCACAAGAACACGACCGTTGTACATGCCTCCACCAAGGAAGACGACACCATACGGTACCACTCCCTGCACGACAACAAATATTTGCAGTATTTCAAAGGACATAAACAGCGCGTAATATCACTTGAAGTATCGCCCGTAGACGATGGATTCATGTCCGGTTCAATGGACAACTTCAACACTTGGGATTGGG
>JBBPRX010000410.1:0-15707 GCA_038093195.1 Boletus fagicola
CTTTCCGGAACGTTGCTCAGGCTTATGCGAAGTGGGGTCCTTATGGTTCTTCCTCTGTAGCCATTGTTTGAATGTCGAACTGCTCCAGCGTGACTCAGCAGCATCAACGGTTCTCCCCACACGAGCCTCTGTCCCTCGTACAGCATCTGATGACTGCGATACGGCATGGAAAGGCGGTATCTCATCCTCCTGGGGATGGTCGGAGGTCGGAGATGGCGACTTTAGCAGCGTCAACATGAAAGCGAGATAAGAATGTAGTGATCACGAACCTCGTCAAAGTCGAACTGAGGAGCTGGCGCGCTCGACGGTACTTCAACCTATGCCATTGTAAGAACTTGCTTCGAGGGGGAAATGAAGAAACTAATACCTCGAGATCACCATCACCGTCTTCGCTGTGTTCCTCGGACTCAGGCGGGCTGGAATTCCCAAGTCCTTCCTGGTGTATGCACACAATGGATGCGGGTCAGCGCAATATTTTCGGTGACGGAATGACAAAATCCTACAGGCTGTTCGTCTTGTTGCACTTCCTCGGGAGTTACCTGTGTAGTTTATCAGTGTGAGGGAGAGAATGGGGCTTATCTGACACGCCGGAATGATGAAGCCACAAATACTTACATGGAAAGGACCATACAGGTCCGGGAGTATGTTACTGAGATCACGTAGGATGATTTTCCCATCAGCCCGTCCAATCGCAATATAGCTGCTGTCTGGCGAAATGGCAATCGACCGCATGTGGTTGCTGTCCTCGATCACAGGGCCAATGCGAGTGAGTGTCGATGCGTCCAGGAATGAGATTAAATATGGTGCGACGGTAGCGATGAATTTGCCGTTGGCAGCTAGAGCAATCGAGTAGACACGCTGAGTGTCACCGCGGTTATTGAGAATCGGCGATTCAGCAAGCTGTGAGCCAGTGGAGACATCGTACGACCTGATTTTGTCGTCGCGGGATATGGCAAAAATTTGCTGGCCATTGTTCGACCATGCAAGCTGAGTGGCCACCCTTTCAGACACCACAGTCTTGATAGTAGTGAGCTCGTCGCCATTGCGACTGTCGAAAACACGGATGGAGCCATAGTAGTAGGTAGTGGCGATGTGGTTGCCATCCGGGGAGAACCTGATTCCGTTGACATAATTGTCATGTTCGAGTGGACCAACGAGTCTCTCTCCGCTTGTGAGGTTCCAGATGCTTGCTTTGTAGGAGTCTGCAGCTGCAGCCCCAGTGGCAAACCTGGTTGAATCTGGGGAGACATCGACTGCCCACACCCAGTTTTTGCCCTCCACGTCGACAACTTTTTCTTGTATCTCCGCGTCCCACACGCTCGCCCCCTCGTCAGTCCCACAAACAATCCACTTCAGATCCCTCGACACGCAAATGGCGTTCAAATCCATTGTTTGCCTCCCTACCTCTTGACCATCTGCAAGTCGCCATCGCCGAATCCCATTCTGACCCCCGCACAAAAGATGCTTTCCGTCAGGGTGGAAAGCGACTGCGTATACCCATCCGGAGTGACCGGTGTCGAGTACTGTTGTTGAATGGTCAGCATCGCTCAATCTCTCCTCGAAGCTGATACATACCAGCGTTCATCGACGACATCCTCTATGGTACACAATCGTCGTTGTCGAAATGTCAAGGAAAAACGTGTTTCGGTGGTTGCGCAAGGTTGTTCCATAAACACGTTTCCTTCTACTCGGAAATCACATCAGTGAAACTTTTCAACTCGCGTGCGAATTCCCCCGTCCCGGGATTCTGACCCCCATCCGCTGCGGACACCCTCTCGTCGATCGCAGCCGCAAGAAACGCGCATCGACCGTTTCTGTTGTCTCGGGCCCTGACCGCCCACACTTAAAGAACACTGCCGCTTCGGTCCGATTCTTCCGCTCTGGACTCATCTTTGGATGATTCAATGAAGAGGTTGATAGCGTTGTTGAAACCGTCCTGAAACCTGGTCGTAAATGGACAATAACCCCACGTCGACGAGACTCGCGCATGTGGTGATGTCATCCCTAGCTCTATCGGTTAAACGTCATACCCCCCAAGATCCCTCCAAGCTGTCCAAGCCAGTGCTGCCGCTCTAATAGTCGACCTCAGACGCCTGCAGAGCCACTCATTCACGTCAAATATCCGGTCTGTGGGTTCATCACTGCTGATGGCATCTTGCGGCATCAGAGCTCGGTCAAGTAATTGATACGAAGTGCAAAGAACAGGACGTTGAGAAGGGTTAACCGTTTTCTATTTCCACGGTGTTTGCACTCTTTTCCTTTGACTTCTCCCCCATATGCCCATCTGCAAGTAAGCACCAGTCAACAAGCTCACATTTCCTGCGCGTCATCACAGATCTAGGAGCGCCGAAATCCAAGGGACCTGACAAGTATGAGGATCTCATTAGCACCATTCAGTTAGCTGACCCTCTGGATGAAGAGTCAACTCCCTGGGGCTCACAAGCCATCTACCAAGTCATCCTCTGGCTGCATCGTACCAACCCCCATCCGGGAACGCGAACCTCCCACGTCGTTTACTGTGCTCTCCTGACCTCCTTAAAGGCAAAGTATCGCTAAGACATGAGTGTCGCTCTCAGCGGCTTCGCAATACCCAGTTCAATGTCGCCCCTCCCGCGTTTTCTCGTTAGCCCGAAATAGACGCTCGACGACGTGCGCCTACGATGATCAACTACCCTGCTCAGAATGACACGTTAGACGCCCTTTTGCTTCCGCTGCGCGGTCGTCGACGTTGTGAAGTTCCTCTCGTACACCACCCGTGCCTCTTACGCGTTCGATACCGACTCCCTTCGGTCAAGGAAGGCTACGAGCCCGCTCGCCCTCACTCTACATCACGTATATACGTGGTCTCATCCACGTCGGACGTCGTCCCGGCGAGAGAGGCTGCATCGGAACACAATGCCTTTTAACGCGACCTCAAACGGAAACGAGGTCGTGCAGAGGCAAAAATGCATCTGGAAGACATAATGGGACCGACAGAAGTAGCACGCAGGGGTGTTGGAAGAGAAACGTGCGGCGAGAGACCGATCGTGCATTTCAGGAAAAGGGGGACGATGGGTATGAAGCGGACGAATTGACGTTGTTTGGCGGTGGGGATAATTATAGAGACCAGTTATGTGTTATGTGTCTCACCAAGCGTTATTACTGATGTCTACGACAGAATAGCATCACGGGGTGCTACCCAAACATTTCGAAGAGGAGCATACCGCAGCACGAAAAGATAAGGTGACCATAGCGCGTGAAGGTGCCGTCTCGATGCGCAAGAAACACAAGGAGACTATGGACATATTCCGACAACCTACAACCGTTCGGATAGTCTTACATCCATTGTACGTATCGTCGTGTATATCCTCCCGAGACGTGTGGCATGCCACTTTGGTTCCGATACAGTGTCCCCCCCATAAACTTGGATGACGCGTAAACCCATGCCCTGTCATCAGGGTGTGATCTCTGTACAAGAAATCGAATATCGAGACGTCGACGTCCTTGCTTACGCGACATCCTACTAAACGCACATCCTCCTCGTCTTAGTAGATATTCTGTACACTTGCAACAACCCTAATCAATCAGATACTGTCCCGTAATCCCAGCCTCCGTGTGTGTATAGACTCCACCAATGATAGTTGAATAAATATCCTGGCGAGCGTAATCGTGGACGGGCGTATTAGGATTCATACCGATGCTGCGAGGTGACACGAACTCAAAGAACTATATCTACACTCCCGACTCAGCATGGTATCACACTCAATTACCCGGATCAATGCGTCTCATCAGGTGTACCTGAGCGAAAACACGACATCCAGGTGGGAAACGTGATCGAAAGGGTAGAGTTGCCGGTTTCTTCTTCATGCTGATCGGCTGTAAGTCTAACAATATTTGTAGGTTAAAGTAAACTAACGCGCACCGTGAGATGGACCCTCCTGGCTGAGCGTTCAGATGGATCGGTCGCTTGTTGTGCCTAGCAAGACGTGAGCGATCGTGATGATGTTTGCATCACGAGAAAGAGTCATACTATTTCCGCTGCCGTTGGATCCGCGGTACGTTGTCCGCTACAAGAATTATCTGCCTTCGGATGCTTGGGAACAGCAGCCTTGCGACGCGATTTATCCTGTAGTGTGTGATGAGTCGCTGTATACAAATTCGAGGAACAATGAACCTGTTTTTTACGACGGGTTTTGCAACCGCTCGCTAAGATGATATGTTAGACACATCGCATTTATTCGTCTATCAAGGAGTACTTACGCGTTGACGCTGACCCGCAGCCATCCTCGAAGGTCCCTCGTGTGAGGCATCCATTCTCACTGGTGAGCGGGAACGAGATCGCCGATCGGCGGGCTGGCGAGACTTTCCAGAATGTCCATCAGACTTGTGCGAGGTGGGGTGCTTGTGGTTCTTCCTCTGTAGCCATTGTTTGAGTATCGAACGGCTCCAGCGTGACTCAGCAGTATCAACGGTCCCCCCCCCACACGAGCCACTGTCCCTCGTACAGCATCTGACGACTGCGATACGGCATGGAGAGGCGGTATCCCATCCTCCTGGGGATGGTTGGAGGTCGGAGATGGCGGCTTCAGCAGCGTCAACGTGGAAGCAAGATAAGAATGTAGTGATCACCAACCTCGCCAAAATCGAACTGAGGACCGGGCGTGCTCGACGGTGCTTCAACCTACGCCATTGTGAGAACTTGCTTCGAGGGGGAAATGAAGACCCTGATACCTCGAGATCATCGCCGTCGTCGTCGTGTCCTTCGGACTCGGCCGGGCTGGATTTCACAGGATCTTCCTGTTGTATGTAGTTTGTCAGTATGGAAGATGGAGTGGGGCTTATCTGACATGCCAGGACTAGGAAGGCACAAATACCTACATGGAAGGGTCCATATAGGTCCGGGAGAATGTTATAGAGATGACGAATGACAATTTTCCCGTCATGTCGTCCAGTCACAATATAACTATTGTCTGGTGAGACAGCAATTGACTGCATGTTTGCACTGTCCTCGATGACGGACCCAATGCGAGTCAGTGTTGATGTGTCTAGGAAGGAGATTGAATGCTTTGCGACGACAGCGATGAATTTGCCGTTGTCGGGTAGAGCAATAGAGGGGATGTCATTCTCGCCGTCCCAGAGAATCGACGATTTGGCGAGCTGGGACCCAGTAGAGGCGTCGAAGGACCTGATTTTGTTGTCGCGGGATGCAACAAAAATCTGCTAACCTGACCATGCAAGCGGAGTGCCTACGCCCCGCGCGCGTATGGTAGTCTTGATTGTGATGAGTTCATCACCATTGCGAGTGTCGAAAATGCGGATGCTGGAGCCATCGTAGCACGCGGTGGCGACGTGGTCTCCATTCGGGGAAAACTGGATTCCGAGGACATTCCCATTGTGTTCGAGTGGACCGACGAGTCTCTTCCCCGTAGTTATGTTCCAAATGCTCGCTGTTTCGTTACCGCCGGTGGTGAACCTCGTCGAATCAGGGGAGACGTCGACAGTATACACCTTGTTTACGTCCTCCACGTCAACGAACTTTTCATGCGTCTCCACATCCCACACGCTTGCACCCTCCCTAGTCCCATAGACTATCCACTTGTGATCCCTTGATGCAGAAATGGCGTACAACTCCATCCCCGTTTGCTTCCCCACCTCTTGACCGTCTGCGAGTCGCCATCGAAGAATCCCATCGACACTGCTGCCCAAAACATGCTTTCCATCAGGGTGGAAAGCGACTACGTATACTCATCCGAAGCCACCGGTGTCAAGTACTGTTGTTTGCTCTTACTGAATGGTCAGCGCTTCAGCATCGCTCAATCACTCCTCGAAGCCGATACATACCAGTGTTCGTCGACGACATCCTCTACGGTACACAATCGTCGCTGTCGAAATGTCAAGGAAAAGGTGTTTTGGTGGTGCGCAAAGTTGCTCCATAAACATGTTTCCTTTTTCTCAATATGGCCTGTTCACGCAGGTGCCTCGTGTCTTCGGCGTTTACTCTTACTCGGACCCAGCCAAGTGACCTCGTTGCGACGTCTATGTAAGCAGTCAACATCAGCGAAATTTTCCATCTTTTCCAAAGGCAATCTGCAATTGCCTGTCATGCGGGACTCGGTTCACGACGAGTGTACTAAATTCGCGTTAGGCCAGCTCGCATGCGAGCTCCCTCGTTCTTTCATTCCGACTCCCATTCGTTGTGGACACCCTCTGGTAGATGGCAATTGTAGGAAACACGGATCAACCGTTTCTGTCATCTTGGACACTGGAATACTGGCCGCCCACAGTCAAACAAGAACACTGCCCGTTGCACCGATCCCAAGCCTTCGGCCCAATTCTTCCGTTCTGGACACGCCTTTGGATGATTCTGATTCCGAAGATGATGAAAAGGTTGTTAGAGATGGCGAACCGTCCCGAAACCTGGTCGTAAACGGACAATAACATGCCACGTCGACGGGACTTGCGCATGTGGCGACGTTGCAAAGAACAAGACGTTGAGAAGGATTTACCGTTTTCTATTCCCGTGGTTGTTCGCGCTCTTTCCTTTGACTTCTCCCCCACATCCCCATCTACAAGTAAGCAGAAACTCCAGTCGATAAGCCCAGATTTCCAGCGCATCGTTGCAGATCTAGGAGCGACGTGTCCGTTCTCCCGACATCCAAAGGACCTGACAAGCATGAGGGTCTCATGAACACCATTCGGTTAGCTGGTACTCTGGATAGAGAGCTGGATGAACTCTCTGGGGTTCGTAAGCCATCTGTCAAGTCATCCTCTGACTGCATTGTACCAACCCCGATCTGGGGACGCGAACCTCTCACGTCGTTTACTGTGCTCTCCAGACCTCCTCAAAGGCAAATTGCCGCTAAGACATGGGCATCGCTTTCAGCGGCTTCGCAAACCCATTTTAATGCTACCTCTCCCACGCTTTTTCCTCAGCATGAAGAGGCTCGATATTGTGCGCCCATGATGATCGACCACGCCGCTCAGAATGACACGTTAGACGCAGTGGCTGTTACTTCCTGTCTTCGACGTCGCGAAGTTCTTCTCGCATTCCACCCCATGCCTCTGATTCATTCGGTACCCGACTCCCTTTGGTCAAGGAAGACTATATGTCCGCTCACCTTCACGTACCTCCGTTGTCAACGCCTGCGAGGGCCACTCACACCCTCCACCCACCATGGTTGTGTGTGTCATGTCTATGTCAAGTAAAATGGTATCACACGCATTCCAGCCATCATTGCTACTTGGGAGCCTGTACGATGGAGTGGAGCGTGTACGATGGTGGGAGTGGGAGGAGCGTGTACGGGTGACATTGCGCCGATGGGCACTGTGAAGTTCTGTGGCCTTCACGAACGCCACTGCCTTGGTCCACGGTGGTATCTTGCAGAGCGAACTTGCGGGTACTGGAGGTGGAGGCACACGGAGTGTCTACAGGAACTTCGTCCGTTTAGATGAACTAGGGGAATGGTATTCCCGATAAAGCTGGATCGCGTCTGGCGGTAGCTCGAGACCTTCTACTTGGACAGGTGTCACGCCTCCGTCGACGTCGTCAGGGCAGCCCACAAGAGCACCCAGGAAAAAGCCAGCACGGAGTCGGGCGGTACCACCCTCGAGTTGGAAAAATGGCTGGTAATGTCTTATCTTTTCATCTTTCCGCTGTACTCGCACCTCGTCCTCGATATCGTCCATGGTCACGAACCGGGTCTTCTCATCACTCATACTCCCTACATCGCATTCACGTAAATCTCCAGCTCCGGGTCGGTCCCCATGCCTCCAAGACCATTCGACACTTGCGTCTACCCCTTCTCCTTCTCCCTTTCGTCATCCCTGTGTTTGTCCTAGGTACCCTGGTCCATATTCGAGTCACCCCCCGGTCTTGTCTCCCACCTAGGACATCACCTCTCTCTCGTCGAAGCAGGTGGAACACAAAGGCCTAGCATACATTCTCGTCTTAGGTGATATTATTTACGCTTGCGACAGCTCTAATCGATTAATCAATCAGATTTTGTCCTCCAACCCAACTACCGTGTGTAGACTTCATCAATGACGGTTGAGTGAATATCCCGGCAAGCTCGATCATGGACGGGCTTATTAGGGCTCATAGTAATATTGCGAGGTGACACGAACTCAAAGAACTATGTCCACATACTCTCCATCTAGGATGGTATCTACATATATCACATCCAATCACCTGGATCAATCGTGTGTACCTGAGCGAAAACACAACATCCACGTAGGAAACGTGACCGAGAGTGTAGAGTAGCGTGCTCTTTCCTGATGTTGATTCAGTATAGGTTTGACAGCGTAGGTGAAATGAAAGTAACACACACCGTTAACTGGATCCCCGCGGCCGATGGTTCAGATGGATCGCTCGCTTGTTGCACCTAATAAGACGTGTGAGCAATCGTGATGAGGTCCGCAAAACGAGACAGGGTCATACTAGATCCGCTGCCATTGGATCCGCAGCTCGTTGTCCATTACGAGAAGTATCTGACTTCGAATGCTTGGGAACAGCAGCCTTGCGACGCGATTTATCCTGTAGTGTGTGATGAGTCACTGTATACAAATCAGAGGTTGAACAATGAACCTGCTTTTTTACGACGGGTTTCGAAACCGCTCGCTAGGATAATATATTAGACACATCGAATACATTTGTCTATCAATGAATACTTACTCGTTGACGCTGACCTGCGGCCATCCTCGAAGGTCCCTCGTGTGATGCATCCGCTCTCACTGGTGAGCGGGAACGAGATCGCCGATCGGCAGGTTGGCAAGACTTTCCAGAATGTCCGTAAGACTCGTGCGAAGTGGGATCTTTGTGGTTCTTCCTCTGTAGCCATTGTTTGAGTGTCGAATGGCTCCAGCGTGACCTAGCAGCATCAACGATTCCCCCCACATGAGCCACTGTCCCTCGTACGGCATCTGACGACTGCGAAACGGCATGGAAAGGCGGTATCTCCTGGGGATGGTCGGAACTTGGCGATGGAGGCTTCAGCAGCGTCAACATGGAAGCAAGATAATAATGCAGTGATCACGAACTTCATCAAAGTCGAACTGAGGACCAGGCGCGCTCGACGGTACTTCAACCTACCCCATTGTGAGAACTCACTTCGAGGGGGGAATGAAGAAACTGATACCTTGAGATCATCGCTGTCTTCGTTGTGTCCTTCAGACTTGGGTGGGCTGGATTTTACAGGATCTTCCTGTTATACGCACGCAACGGTGTCAGCGCAGCTCTTTCGGTGACGGGATGACAAACTCCTACCGGATTCGAGTCAGGTGGTTTGTTGTCGTGGTCGCCCGATGTCGAAGGTTGTTCGTCTTGTACTTCATCGCGAGTAGATGCCTACATGGTTTGTCAGCATGGAGGATGGAGTGAGGCTTATCTGGCATGCCTGGACTATGAAGGCACAAATACTTACGCGGGAAGAACCATACGAGTCAGGGAAAATCTTAGTGAGACCATGAATGACAATGTTCCCATCCTGTCGTCCAGTCACAATATAGCTGCTGTCTGGTGAGATAGCAATTGACTGTATGCCCGCATCGCCCTCAATGACGGAGCCAATCCGAGTCAGTGTTGATGTATCTAGGAAGGAGACTGAATGCCGCACGACGACAGCGATAAATTTGTCATTGGCAGCTAGAGCAATGGAGGGGACGTCATTGACGCCAGCATGGAGAATCAATGATTCGGCAAGCTGTGACCCAGTGGAGACGTCGAAGGACCTGATTCTATTGTCAGGGAATGCAGCAAGAATTTGCTGGCCTGACCATGCAAGGGGAGTGCACGGGCCCCGACCAGTTATAGCAGTCTCGATGGTGATGAGCTTATCACCGTTGCGACTGTCGAACACGCGAATTGCGCGACCAATGCATGTAGTGGCGATGTGCTCGCCGTTCGGGGAGAATTTGATTCCACTGACATTCTTGTCGTGTTCGAGCGGGCCAACGAGTCGTTTCCCTGTCGATATGCTCCAAATGCTCGCTTGGCCATTTGCAGTCCCGGTGGCAAATCTGGTCGAATCAAGGGAGACGTCGACAGCATGCACCGCGTTTGTGCCCTCCACGTCGATTGCTTTTTCATCCATCTCTCCGTCCCACACGCTTGCCCCCTCCTCCGTCCCACAGACTATCCACTTCTGATCCCTCGACACTGAAATGGCGTTCAACTCTGCTACCGTTTGCTCTCCCACCTCTTGACCGTCTGCAAGTCGCCATTGTCGAATTCCATTCCTACTCCGGCCCAGAAGATGCTTTCCGTCAGGGTGGAAAGCGACTGCCCATACATAGCCAGAGTGACCAGTGCCAAGTACCATCGTTTGGTCTTACTCAATTGTCAGCATTGCTGGATTACTCCTCGGAGCTGCCACGCACCTGTATTCGTCGACGACATCCTCACTAATGTTACACAATCGTTGGTGTTGAAATGTCAAGGAACAAGGTGCCACGGCCAGACGGGTGCGCAAAATTGCTCCGTAAACACCTTTCGCATGGTCTGTTCGCACAGCCTCTTCTATTTGGCGCTTATTCTTACTCGGAACCAAATGACCTCGTTGCGACGACTAGGTAAACAGTCAAGTCAGCGAAACTTTCCGTCTTTTACAGAGCAGTCTGCGACTGCTCGTCATGTCTAGGTTGCGGGACTCGCTTCGCGACGAGCGTACAACTCGAGTTAGTTGGCACTCTGGATAAAGAGCTGGATCAACTGTCTGGGCCTTGCAAACCATCTGTCAAGTCATCCTCTGACTGCGTTGTACCAACCCGCGAACCTCCCACAGCGTTTACCGTGCTCTCCCGCCCTCCTCAAAGGCAAATTACCGCTAATACTCGGGCGTCGCTTCAGCGGCTTCGCAAACCCAGTTCAATGTCGCCCCTCCCGCACTTTCTCCCCAGTCTGAAGTAGACGCTCGACGGCGTGCGCTGACGATGATTAACCACGCTGCTCAGAATGACACGTTAGACGCAGTGGCTGTTGCATCCGCTACCCGGTCGTCGACATTGCGAATTGCGATGTTCCTCTCACACTCCACCCGTGCCTCTTGCCCAATTGACACCCGACACCCTTTTGTCAAGGAAGACTACGAACCCTCTCGCCGTCGCCGTCGCCTTACGTCACGTATATACGTGGTCAACACCTCCGAGGGTCGCTTGCAGCCTCAAATCCGCTAATAGCCATGGGCCACTGGTACATGACGACGACGAGGACTCGGGGCTGTGTGGTCCGATGGTTCCATCTCAGTCCAGCCATGGTCCGGCATACCTCTGCGCATCGACGCGCATTTCTTATCGCGAAACACGCGTACAGATGGCTGTTTCCCAACATGCGATGTAATTGGCGAGTGAAGAATGGGAGTGCAGCTCGGATGTCAGGTTTGGGAACGGCGATTTCGCGGATGACAATGGGAGCAGTAGGGGCACGTACGGTGGAGGGAGTGGGGGGAGCGTGTACGGTGGTGTGACTGGGGAGAGCGTGTATGGTGGTATGAGTGTTATGGCGCTGATGGGCATGGTGGGCATGTCCAGTATGAGGATGCTGATGCCGTCCAACCAATGCGCGAGCAGCTCTGTGTCCTTCCCGAGCGCCACTTCCTCGGTTTGTTGTCGCATCTCCCAGAGCGGATTTGGAGGTGCTGGAGTCTGGGACATATGGTGTATCCACAGGGACTTCGTCTGCTCGGCCGAACTACTAGGGGAATGGTACTCCCAATGGTGCTGTGAGCGCGTAAGGTGGTAGCTCAAGATTTCATGCTTGGACGGGCGTTACGCTTCCATCGACATCGTCAGGGCGGTCGACCAGAGCAGCCGGAAAAAACCCAGCGTGGAGTCGGGTGGCATCACCTTCGAGTTGGAAGAACGGCTGATAACGTCTCATTTGCATTCTCACCCTCTTCGTCTTCCCGCCGTATTCGCGTCTCGTCCCCGATATCGTTTATGATCACAAACTGGGACCCATCCACACTCATTCTCTCCAACAATCCCCACATCGCATCCACGTAAATTTCCCAGATCCGGGTCGATCTACATCCCTCCGAGATCATTTGACACCGTGTCCACCCAATCCACCTCCTCGCCTTCGCCATCCGCGTCTTCGTCCACAGTGCCCACATCGATATCCGAGTCTCTGCCTCGCTCGTCTGCTATCTAGGACACCGCCTTGCCCTCATATCCGATATCATCGCCCCAAACGCCCCAAATTCCAACCAACATTGCTTATTCCGTCGCTGGAGCACCTCCTTGCGCGCCCTCAATGCCGCGATCGGGCATGGTGGGTGGGGGCAGATATGTCTTCTTGCTTTCTGCGTCTTGATTCTTGTGGACCAACACTGCACTCGTAATGTATACAGCTTGTTTAATTGACCTTCCTTTCGACGTCCTCAAGTCGGAAAAACGGCCAGCAACGTCTCGTCTCTCTCAATCTCCTCATCCTCCCGCCCTCGTTCTCGATATCGTCCATGGTCACGAACCGGGACTCCTCTGCACTCGTACTCTTCAGGAATCCCTGCATCACATCCACGTAAGATTTGGTTTCAGATACATTGTCGCCTGGATCCTTTTGTGCACTCAAGAACGTGACAGCCGACCGCCGACGCAGGTGCCTCTACTGCCCGTAGTAAGGTATCCCAACGAACTTCGGTAGTCTTACACCCTTGCATTGTACGTGTTATGTCCTATATATCCTCCTCCAATATACTTGGGTGACACGTAAACTCATGCCCTGTCATCACGGTGTGATTTCTGTACAAGAAATCGCATCTCGAGACGTTGACCTTGCCAACAGTCGGCTTAGGCAACATCCTACTAAATGTACAGCATCGTCTTAGTAGACATTCTGTACACTTCCAAGAGCCCAAATCAATCAGGCACTGTCCTGTAGTTCCAGCCTCTGTGTGTGTAGACTTTACCAATTAATGACGAATGAGTAAATATCCGGGGGAACGTGACCATAGACGGGCTTATTAGGGCTCATAGTGATATTGAGAGGTGACACAAACTCAAAAAACTATGTCCACATACTCACAATCCAGGATGGTATATACATATATTGCATTGAATTACCTGGATCAGTCGTGTGTACCTGAGCGAAAACACAACATCCATGCGGGAAATGTAATCGAAATGGTAGCCTTGCCTGTTTGTTGGTGATGCTGATTCACTGCAAGTGTATCAACTTAGGGTGAAGCCAAGCAATGCGCACCGTTAGCTGGACTCCCGTGACCGATGGTTCAGATGGATTATGTTGTTGTTGTGCCTATAGGACGTGAGCGATCGTGACGAGGTCCGCCATCGCCAGCAAAAAAGACACACTGGGTCCGCTTCCCTTGTATCCGCGACACGTTGTCCGCTACGGGAAGCATCGTTGTTGAAGTGGGTGGGAACGGTGGCCTTGGCAGGCGATTTACGCTGTAGTGTCTAATGAGTCCCTGTATACAAACATGGGGCTAATGTTACGAACCTTTTCGTCTCGAGCCCACTTCGCGACCGTTCGCTATGATGTGTTGGAAATACCACATTCGATCGTCTGTCAAGGAAGAGCACTCACTCGCTTACGTTGACCTGCAGCCATCCACGAAGGTCTCTCGTCCGTATCATCCACTCTAGGTGGTGAGTGGGAAGGATATCGACGACCGGCAGGTTGGCGAGACTTTCCGGAACGTTGGTCAGACTCAAGCAAAGTGTGATTCTTATGGCTCTTCCTCTGTAACCACTGTTTGAATGTCGAACGGCTCCAGCGTGACTTGGCAGTATCAACAGTCCCCCCCAGACGAGCCTCTGGAGTGGAAGTCACTCGTACACCATCCGACGACTGTGATATGGCATTCCCACGCCGTATATCATCCTCCTGGTGATGGTCGGAGGAGGTCAGGGATAGTGGCTTCAGCAGCGTCAACATGGAAGTAAGATAAGACTGTAGTGATCACCAACCTCGTCGGTACAAGTACTTACGCGGAAAGGACCATACGAGTTAGGGATAATCTTGCTCAGATAACGAAATGACTATGAAGGCACAAGTACTTACGCGGAAAGGACCATACGAGTTAGGGATAATCTTGCTCAGATAACGAATGACAATTTTCCCATCATGTCGTCCAGTTGCAACATAGCTGCTGTCCGGGGAAACAGCAATTGACTGTATGTTTGCGCTGTCCTCGATGACGGAACCAATGCGAGTCAGTGTTGACGCGTCCAGGAAGGAGATTGAATGCCATGCGACGACAGCGATAAATTTGCCATTGCTAGCTGGAGCAATAGAGGGGATGTCATCCTCGCCGTCCCAGAGAATTAACGATTCACCAAGCTGGGACCCGGTGGAGATGTCGAAAGATCTGATTTTGTTGTCGTGGGATGGAGCGAAAATTTGCTGACCATCGCTTGACCATGCCAGCGGAGTGCCCGGGCCCCGTAAGGGTATGGTAGTCTTGATAGCGATGAGCGCGTCGCCGTTACGACTGTCGAAAATGTGGATCGAGCTCCCACTCCACGCAGTGGCGATGTGCTTGCCATTCGGAGAGAATTTGATCCCATTGACAGATCTGTCGAGTGCGAATGGGCCAACGAGTCTCTCTCCACTTGTGATGTTCCAAATGCTTGCTTTCTGGTCACCTCCTCCAGTCCCGGTGGCAAACCTGGTCGAATCAGGGGAGACGTCGACCGCCCACACTGTGTTTCTGCCCTCCACGTCGACGAACTTTTTGTGCATCTCTCCATCCCACACGCTTGCACCCACGTTAGTCCCACACACTGTCCACCTGTGATCCCTTGACACTGAAACGGCATTCAGTACCACTACCGTTTGCTTCCCCACCGATTGACTCTGCAAGTCGCCACCGTTGAATCCCATTGACACTCCCGCCCAAAACATGCTCTCCGTCAGGGTGAAACGCAACTGCGTACACAAAGTTAGAGTGACCGGTGTCCAGTACCATCGTTTGGTCTTATTGAATTGTCAACATTGCTCTGAGTACCACACCTTGGAGCTGCTACGTACTGGCATTCGTTGACGACATCCTCACCAATAGTACACAATCGTTGGTGTCGGAATGTCAAGGAACAAGGTGTTTTTAAATTGGTTGACTTGTCGTGTGCAAAGCTATTCCATAGACACGTTTCCTTTTTCTCAAAATGGTCTGCAGCACGCGCCTTGTGCCTTTGGCGCTTATTCTTACCCAGGTCCGGACCCAGCCAAGGAACCTCGTTACGACGACTAGTATGTAAGCAGTCAACTCATCAGTCAAACTTTCCATCTTTTCCAAGACAGTCTGCGATCGGTCGTTATCTCTAGGCTTCGGAACTGGGTTCGCGGCGAGTGTCCAATTCGCGTTAGACCAGCTCGCGTGCGAGCTCCCCCGTCCCTTCATTCCGACCCCCATCCGCTGTGGACACGCTCTGCCAGTAGATGGCAATTGCAGGAAACGCGCATCGACCGTTTCTGTCGTCTCGGGCTCTGACCACCCACACTCAAAGAAGAGCACTTCCGCTGCACCGATGCCAAGCCTTTGGCCCGATTCTTCCGCTCTGGACACCTTTGGATGATTCCGAGTCCGAAGATGATGAAGAGGTTGGTAGCGATGGCAAAGCCATCCTGAAATCCGGTCGTAAATGGACGATAACACGTCGCGTTGACGGGACTCGCGCATTTGGCGATGTTATCCATAGCTCTATAGATCGAATGCCACACCCTACGAGATCCCCCAAGCTGCCCAAGTCAGTGCCGCCACTCCAATAGTCGA
>JBBPRX010000411.1:0-15683 GCA_038093195.1 Boletus fagicola
ATCGCGATTCCTGCCGTGATCGTGATCCGGACCGCGACTCTCAGTACGGCGACAACGAGTTTCTCCACGACCCCCTCCTCTTCCATCCCCGTCCCGCCTCCCAGGCAGACGATTATTCCGACAGTGGCTACGAGGCCGAACCAGAGGGCCGTCACAGTCGTCAGCGTGCGTCTCTAGAGGATGGCACTTGTTCCCTTCCTGCTTTGACTCATCAGACCTCGTCCCCGGGTCTTCTTGCAGCATCCACATCCTCTTCCTTCGGCCCCTCCTTACGCAGACAAAACACCAATCCCTGGGAAAGGTCTACTCCCACTCCTCCTTCCTCTAGTGCTGGGCCTAGTCCCATTGTTCCTGTCACAACACTTTCCGATACCACCAGCCCTCGCAGGCAGTCCAACGCCATCCCTCCCACGGCCTGGCCATCCCAATCCCTCCCTTCCCGCAGACTTTCACGCACAGTCCATATTCCCATACGTCCCGTTAGATCCGGTCAGAGTTCACGTTCCACTTCCAGATCCCGATCCCCCCTCCCCCCTGCCACAACCCATGGCAGCTTTTCTGACGTACTTCCAATCTCCACTGTCAATCGCCGTTCTTCACGCATATTTGTCGATGATCCCGTTGACCCTATCATGACCGCGCTCTACGACCTCATAGGCGTTGCAACCGATGTCACAGAAATGTCCACTGCACAGCTTACAGCCCAACCAAAGGTCTGCGAGTCCCTCGTTCAGCGTGTCCAGCAGATCGGAAAAGCTTGGGACGATCATCCAGATTGGCACGGGCGAAACTGGTACGTGCAAGTCTTACTTGCCGTCGCTAGCCTCAGTCGGGTCGTGGAGTGGTGGGAAGCAGAGAAACAGTTTTGGAATTTCGACGACAATAACGAGGATGAACAAGATGAGCCTCTCATGTTCGTGCTCAAACCCTCGGAAGAACAGCCTCCAGCACCGACGCCGACTACCCGCGGACACAAGGACGAGGGGCCGTTGCGCATGTCTCTCGAAGACGAACACCGTTTACGAATGAGTCGGGTGGTCAGTCAGGGCAGGCGTTCAAGGGACGAACACCCAAGGGAACACATGCGAAAATCGACCTCCCCGGATCCCTCATCTCATTCGCCCAACAAACCACCAGAGCATAACGAATCTGCTAGAGTTTTGGCTACCGAGCGCCTCCGTCTTCAGGCGGAAACTGCTCAGAACCAGAATATCATCATGGAGCTCAGTTTGGACGGTGATCACTTCATCTGGGTAAATTATGCATGGAGAGTCGTCGTTGGGTAAGATCTCAGTTTTTGACCTGGAGACAATCATTTAACATTTGATATTATCAGAACTGAACCAACTGAACTTTCTGGGACACGAATATCGCACTTACTTGCGCCGCCGGATTGGACTGTTTTCAAGGATGCAACTCAACGTCTCCAGCAAGATGATTCTCACACGGTCGAGGTTAGGTTCCGGCTGCAAGTTCAACCTGACGGCCATCAGGAACCTCTCACGAACGGTGTCCTCTACCAACAGATGGAGGCCAAAGGTATGCTCATGATTGACCGCGAGGACGCGCAACCCTCTCACACGATGTGGGTTGTCAAACCCATCGCTCCTCCGCGGTACGAGTACCAGTCTCCCTCTATTATCCTGGAGTCTGGAGAAATTGGTCAAGAGTCTCTGCCAGAGGAAGCACCCATAGCGGAGTGTATGGCCGATGAGCCTGTGACACCCTTTCCTTTCACGCAGCCCATATCCACCGAACCTATTCTATGTCGCATCTGTGAGTGCCATATCCCGCAGTGGTACTTTGAGAAGCACAGCGAGACCTGTGCGGAGGTGCACCATCTCGAGGCAGAAATTTGCGAGTGCAACGAATCCATTGGTGAGCTCAAAAACACTATCAAAGAGCTTTTACTCGCATTGGAGACCTCGTCGCCGGCGATGACCCCCGAATATCGCGGAGTACCCATCTTCTCCCCCTCCACATCACCCAGTATGTCAAACCCTCTTCAGCTATTCCGGACGAACAAAATGCAGCGTGTTGGCGTAAAGAAGATGCAGCGTCGTCTGTTGGAACAATTGGACGAACTTTTGCAAGTTGCATTCGAAGTTACCATTCCCTCCCTTAAGGAGGAGGAGTCGAAGGAACCTATCGAGCGACAAAGACTGCTCTCCCCGACCTCGGAGCGGAAGATGTCTCAAGTGCGAAACTGGTGCAAACCGACGATAGAGGATGCCGCGTTGACCCAACTAGTCGAGGATGCCGAGCGCATAATGCGACAAAAGGTGGACAACGTTGTCCGTATGCAGAATACCATTCGATACTCGGAGAAGATATGGCACGAATGGAAGGAGAGAGTGGAAGAAAGTCTGGCGACCGTCGACTATGAAGAGGAAAGTGGCAACGAAAACGAAAACGAAAACGACCTCGCGCCCATCGGCGGTGCGACACCCGAAACAACGGAGGAAATTGCGTTAACTCAGGCTACATCGGAGAGTGCTTCTATCAACTCTGTCGACGATATGCTATCATCTGGTCCTACGCCTGTGGCCCCTTCGTCCCCCACTCCCACTCCCTCTGTACCGAACGAAAACCGGCAATCGGTTTCCATGCCCGTTCCTACTTCAATTCCGCCAACTTGGCAAATGATAAACAAGATGCCCACCAGATCTTCGACGCCATCGTCCATATCGTCTCCTCTTGCTCTGGCCCAACCGATCACCGCTTCTGCGGGCCCGGATGATTACCCACCATACATGGATCTCAATGAAGTTCCTGCCGAGAACGGCACTCTAAGGGCCCGTCGATCCACCAACAACCTCCTGGAACCACGACTTCTAGTCACACCTCCCCTGTCGCCTAGCATTCTCCCTCGAGATGCCCCAACTGCCACTCGTCGTGGACACCGGCGACATTCCACTGTCAATCCGATGTTCAGTCCAACATCTTCCAATACACCCCTATCTCCCCGCCAGCCGTCCGCGGTGCCACTGTCCCGTTCTACACCGACTTCCATCAAAGATTTTGACATCATCAAGCCGATAAGCAAGGGTGCATTCGGTTCGGTTTTCCTTGCCAAGAAGAAGGCTACAGGCGACTATTATGCGATCAAGGTTCTCAAGAAAGCTGACATGATCGCAAAGAACCAAATCACCAATGTAAAGGCAGAACGGATGATCCTCATGAAGCAGGCGGAATCGCCATTCGTAGCGAAGTTGTTCTTCACTTTCCAAAGCAAGGAAAATCTTTACCTCGTTATGGAGTACCTAAATGGGGGCGACTGCGCTGCTCTCATCAAGTCACTGGGGTCGTTGCCGGAAGAATGGACGCGTCAGTACATTGCGGAAGTGGTGTTGGGTCTTGAATACCTCCATGACCGAGGCGTTGTTCATCGGTAAGCCGAGCTTGTTGTTTACATATAAATGGCTAATCTAACGGATCATTGTCAAAACAGGGACCTGAAGCCGGATAACTTACTCATCGACCAGCACGGGCACTTGAAGCTCACCGATTTCGGACTGAGCAGGATTGGTCTCCTAGGTCGACAGACACGAGAAGGACCTATGGGAATGGGGCTTCGCCATCGCACGAGGTACGATTCGCGGTCTCGGCCCCCTTCCCTGGATTCAGGTTTCCTCGCTTCTCCCATGTTACCGTCCGATGGAGGTTCATATTTTGGGCAAGGAGCGTATCCCATATCTCGGAATGGAACGTCGTTATTACAGTTCCCCGCAGACGACATCAGCGAGTCAGGTAGTGGTTCTGAGTTGGTGTCAAGCTTCTACTCGAGGCGGAGCAGGGCTGCAGACAGTCCCTTGCAATCGTTCGCCACGGAACTCACCACAGATCTACGGTCGCATTCGGGCGGCAATACTCCTCCTGGGGAACAAAAGTTCGTTGGCACGCCGGACTATCTGGCACCCGAGACAATACTAGGCCTTCGCGGTGATGACGCTGCCGTTGATTGGGTGCGGATCCTCACATTGTACTCAAAGATGTACAGCTACTCATTGTCCTTTTAGTGGGCTCTCGGGGTCATCACATACGAATTTTTGTATGGGATCCCACCGTTTCATGCCGAGACTCCGGAAAAGGTATTTGAAAACATACTCTCGGGACAAATCGAGTGGCACGAAGATTGGGTAGACTTCTCGGACGAGGTCAAGAATCTCGTGCGAAGACTTATGGACATCAACCCCGCGACGCGATTGGGCGCCAACGGTGCCGATGAAGTTAAAAATCACCCCTTTTTTGAGGGGATTGAGTGGGATAAAGTCACTTCGAAAGAAGCTGCTTTCATACCGCAAATCTCGGACCCGGAGTCGACGGATTATTTCGATCCCCGAGGAGCGATACCTCAGTTGTTCCATGACGACGATATCGCTATCACGAATGCGGAGAGCCCGGTTATCAACCCGACTACCGCACAGTCAAATCCCATCTCCTTGCCAAGCAACCGAGACTCGGCACCTTCTCCAGCCAGCGATGACTTTGGGTCCTTCAGTTTTAAGAACCTACCGGTATTGAAGCAGGCGAACGACGATGTGATTCGCAAGCTCAAGACGGATCAGCTAGCCCCTATCACTCATACCTTGTCCGACTCGGCAAGCATCATCACGCGAAGGCGTAGTCTATCACAGCGCCACAAGAAACCTCCGAGCGTTGTGACGACTATAGACCAAAAGACCATCTCCCAAGGCCCTCCTTCTCCGTCGACGTCGACGTCATCGATCGCTTCCTCGCCGTCAAGAGCGAGCGTACCACCGTCCACACCAGGGAGCAGTTCTGGCAATCATACCCGCAAACCATCGGAGTTTGGCGCAATCGAGAGGTTCAAACTGAATCACCTTGATGGCGTCGAGCGCAGAAACACGATGCCGAGCCGATTACGAACTGCGTCTATTTCGAGTAGTGCGGGCGATGGATCAGGCTCTGATAACTGGCCTTCCTCAATAGGGCAAAGTTTTAGTCAGTCCGAGGTGACGCCTCCTTCGTCTGTTCATTCTGTGGATTTGCGCAAGGGGCCGGATCCTATGGATCGTGCTGTGACCTGCTTACTGGCTGAGGATAATCCTATCACGGCCAAGATAATAGAGACGTTGCTCATCCGTCTTGGATGTCGTTGCGTGGTAGTTGCTAATGGCTCTGAAGCGATTGGTGTTGCGATGGGCGACATCAGTGAGTTGTTACTCTAATCTAGAAATTCCTAAACTGAGCGCCCTACAGAATTCGACTGTATCCTGATGGATCTGCACATGCCAGTCCGTAAGTGCATCTATCTTTACTGCCGCCGCATCTGCTGAGGCTGGGACATCCGTAGTGGATGGTGAAAGTGCTGCTCGGTATATCAAGAGCACAAACAACAAGAACACCAACACTCCGATCATCGCTGTCAGTGCTTACAGCACAGGAGACGAGCAGAACGGCTTGTTTGCAGCTTCCCTTTCTAAGCCACTGCAAAGAGCGGATCTGTTAACGGTGATGCGGAAGTTGGGATTCAAGACCTCTGCTGTCCAGGGTGTTTCGCACCCTGTTAAATTCATTTCTTCTCGTGTGTCATGACCATTGATGCGTCTGTTGTGCATTCTTGGTTTTCATTTCATTTTCTGCTGCACGTACACCATATACTCATACTCCATGCCATTCAACATGATTCTTCTCGACCTCAGGTCTTCACAAGCACACTCATCAGCATGACTTCTCTCAGCGCTTTGCTCTCTTTTGCATACTGTACGTTAGAATATTGTTTTATCCCAACCCGCACACGTTGTACCTTTCGTGTTGAGCAATGGTTGATTGTCGATCCGCTGCGGCTGCTGGTGTGAGTTAAAGTCAAAGGGACGATAAATCAAGCGAGATGGGCGCTGTTGATAAACGTTGATGACATGTGTCTTTGTGCTGTTCGAGCTCTCACACATCCCACTACCATCTCGACCTCCTCGTTCACCGTGCACCGGACGAAGTAGACAGCGTTGTCGAGCTCGACTTAAATAGGCGACTCCATACAAGTACTTGATCACCCACGGGCTGTGCTCCTTTTATCGTATCGCTGACAGCGCTTGGTCCTGCCAGGTCTGTCTTAGCGATGCAATCCTTTAACCATCCAGGTACGAACTCCGTTTTCACTCTCGCTTCGACGCAGTTTACCCTCTCTTTAGCTTGGCAGTATTCTCGCTCGTCCCATCATGCTACACCCCTCGATGTCCCAGCTTCACAGTTCACTCCCCCTCCCAGACCTCGGCACACAAGCATGTCCGGGCCATCGCCAGAGACGACAATTAATGCACCGAAATCATTTATCCCAGCGAGTCTCGTCCCCGGCCAGCAGCGCGCAAGAATCTGGGACAAAAGTGTTACCCAGCGGCCGCGCACCAGCGCTGGCCCGATGGTTTCACCCTATCACTCACCGCAACGTTCCTCGTTGTACGGCGATTATTTCTTTACGCAGCCTAAAGCCCCCCTTCCTCCGCCACCACCCCTCCCCCAGAAGCCGCAGGCACTACTTAAACCCCTGACCAACCCATTACCGCCGATCCCGCCCAAACCCCTAGCACTGGCCATCGCTCCTGCCTCGAGAATTCCGCTCTATCCCACATCGATACCACTACCCATGGCTGGTCCATCTTGCCAGCCCTCTGAACCTATGGCATCGGGTACCGTATCTCCCCCTGACGAGAAGGCAATTGAACGTGCGCTCACGCTTTCCGCGTCGGAAGCTCGAAAACATGAGCAAGAGTTGATCGACCAGGAAGAGGAGGAACTCGCAAGAGCCCTGGAAGAGTCACGACTAATGTCCAACACCGTCTATTTTCTCGACGAGCAATCTCCATCCTCTTGCACCTCACCTCGACCGCCGTCCATAGATCGGGCATCCATCTCTGCAATAAAGGGCTCTTCGCGTCCTCCGGAAGGCGAAAGTTGGCTACACATGATAACCCCGACGGCGTCGACTTCGTCACAGTATTCTTCTCTAAACGAAGATTTCTCCTCTTTACATTCCTCCGTAAATCAGAATGAGCTTGATGACGACCCAAATGACTTGGCTCGAGGGATACCGAATGACGTTCAAAATTTGCACATTTCCCGGGATACCTTATCTCCAACACCCCCCCTGTACGCTAACATTGTGTCTAACCTAGTCCGAAACCCTCTTCCTGCTCCTTCCCCGAGTCATTCTACTGTCCCACCCACCTCATCCTCAGCTACTTCCAGTGCATACATGCAGAGCGATTACACACCCTCATCGGACCGCGTCCCAAGTTCGCCATCTCTATCACAGACTCAATCAAGTAGTAGCGAACAATCGTCAATGCCATCCTTTTCCTCGAGACCGAGTTGGTCATCAGTTTCGTCTGAAAACAGCACGTCCGCCGGGCGTTCCCTGGGCAGCGAGCTTCTTCCTGCTTCCTCTGGATATAAATCTCCGACACATCCGCCTGCGAGTCCTGACATTTCTCTCGGGTCCTCACCTAGCCTGGACCCGTTGGACGAAGAGGTTGAAGAAGAGGCGGATACAGAACCAGGACCATCCACACGACCAGCTGTCCCGCTGACGGCGAACCAATACGTTGAACGAGAGATGCTCATAGGTGTTTGTATGTCTCGACTCCAAAGCACGTCTCGCACCTTTTTAACACCGTTTTTTTTTTTTTTTTTTTTAGCTTTGGGCTTTAATCTTCCAGTTATCTCGACGGAGTTACTGCCTATGGCTAGTATGATGCCAAACGTGATCACACTTCCTTATGGCAAAGCGCCTCTTTTCCATTTTCAGGCTCCCAGTTGGCGAAAGTTGCTCAAGTTAATGGCTAGACTGAGCGGCACCCGCGTAGAACCTACCGTAGAAGCGCTCAGCGTCGCCAAGCATGATCTCAAGCTACGAACCGTAATTCAGTTTGTCAAGGTACGTCTCAGATACGTAAAATGGAGAACTATTATGCTCATGATCGGGCTTGCCAAGATCCATCACTCTGCATCTGAATGGAGAACAGTACTTTACCTGACAACAGACTACCCTACCCCTTCTAACCTGCAGAATTCGCACAAGTATACTAACGGCGATGTCAGCGTCCTACCGTATTCGTATACGCTGTCGCCACTCCCGACTCTTCTTCGCGATGGTTCTGAGTCGCATATGGCCAAATATTATGTTGTGCCACCAACACCAACAACCCCATACCCCAACCTCCCAATTAATTTTCCCAACCTTGCGATGTATCTGCAATCGGCTGTGCAAGACTCGCGTAGAGCTGCCAACGATAGCTCAAGCGGGTTACGAAAGCTGGCACAGCATATTGACAACTGCTATCAGACAGAAGCAGAGCGCGCAATTGATCAGGAGGTAGTTTCAAAGAGAGGGGTCGGGGGTATGATCAAGCGTGTCATGGGAAGAAACAAGTCAAACAAGGGCAGCACAGGGAACGAGGAGATATATGAGCTTGTGACACCCTTTGTGTCGGATGAATGGGGGTGAATGGGGGTGAGTCGACGTCGTCGGTCAGCGCTAGCGCCATATAAGGACCTCTTTCGCGCTGAGGGAGACGCCTCTCGACCCGGATTTTGTAGTGGGCTTGTCATGTTTTTGATATCGTTAATGTTATTGCATTGGATTGTTGAAGGCATATTTTACGAGTTACGTTTGCAAGGTCATCTCAACTCGGACTCGATGTCAACCGTGAGCAATCTCCAGCTTGAGGGAACATCAACCATTCCGCCTCTGTCTGCAGAGGAAGAAGGTATGTATGCCATGGCCCTTGACGCGCTTACCGCAATAACCCACCCTTCAGACGCCATCATCCACACCCGCATCACCAACGATGAACGAGCTCTCCGTCGCATCGTCAAAAAATTCCACAATTATGCCTCACTAGCACACACCCCATTAGTACCACCTGCCCACGGTGGGAGCGTCGATGATGCACGGGAGGCTTTCTTGGTCGAACTGGCCTCTTTCGAGCTGGCACTAAAGAAGAGTCTGATGATTTGCGAGGCCGAGTCGAGGCAGGTAGAGGAGTACCAACGGGAGCGGAATAGAATCGGTAAGTTCTCTGGTCCGCTCCAATGTTTTTCGAAATACCACTCCTTCCCGTAGAGCAGGAACACGATCTTCTCCGCAGCCAAATCAGCGAACTCAAGGTCGCGTTGGAACACGCCCAGATGGAACGCAGGCGGAAGATGGAGTACGACTTGATCGCAGAGAAAATTAACACGCTCCCCAGTCGCGATGAATTGGAGCGGTACGTGTCTCATGAATGCCTCCCTCACATGATGGTATCCTAAGATGCGTTCGCATTCGAGGTCGATTCTGGCACTGGAAAACGACATGGCGGCAATTTTGTCAGAGCATGAAACGCAAGAACGCATCATCAGAGGGCAGAAGTCTGCTCTGGATAATATCGTATTGGATCTCAGCTCCCTCCGCCTAATGGGAAAGGACAAGGAGAGCACGGTGTCACGTTTAGCCTCCCGGATGCATACACCTGCCACCGATTCCATTGATGCTGATGAGGACGTCCAAGGGACCCCACCAGTCGATGACAACAAGCATGTAGAGGGTGTTGAATCCGGCGAAGTCGCTGAGAAAGAGGACGGGGAAGATATCGACTCGCTTGATGTTTCTCTGTCTTTGAAGCCGAGTACTTCGATCAAAGATGCAGCTTCACATTCAGGGACTCCACTGTCGTCGCAAAGGGAAACACACTCAAGAAATGATCTGACATCGTTCAGTCAAGCTGAAGATGACGACATCGAAATGGGAGAAGTAGCAGAAGACCCGAAGCAGATAAAAACGAAGAAAAAAATCAGAGAAGAGTTAGAAGAAGGAGAGGCGAGTGATTCAAGTAGTGCATTGTCCGATCCTCCGGACGATTGATGCTATCGTGCGTTATGTATTTCTGTTGCATTGTCAGGGATCCGTAGTCTGCTGTGGTAGGTTTACCTCTACTGTCATTAAATCCCTAGCGCAAATAATCTCGCCCGCGAACTGTTCCCTTGCTAAATCTGCTATCGCCTCCATTGTGACTCTCGCCTCCGCATCAACGTCGTCGTCCCCGGGGTATCTAGGTGAGAAGTGGTTCAAGACTAGCTTTCGTGCTCCGATTCGTGTCGCAAAAGCAGCAGCCATCTGTGGAGTCGAATGACCCCTGGACTTTGCCCTTGCCTCGACGCTCTCGAACGTATCAGTATGTTTGGTAGTCGGATCTATACCGGGCAGATGAGCATTTGTTGCTTCGTGAACGAGCAAGTCGGGTGAACAAGCCATATCCGCGATTGCAGATGGGCTATATGTATCACCGAGGATCACAATCTTCCGGCCCGGACGACGAGGGGGGCCATGTAGGACAGTCCCATCCGAAAGCTCGACACTCTCGCCTTGTTGTAAACGACTCATTACCGACGTCGGGGTTTTGGTCCGTTTTATGCTTGGGATGTAGTGTTGTGGATCTATTTTTCCTGGAACAGGGGCTTCCTGGATAACATACCCCAAGCACGGCACGGAATGCAAGATGGGGGCTGCGGAGACGCTGACAATATCATCCTTGAAGATATTCTTCCAGACTCCGCCAATCTGGGGTATGTTGCGGCCACTTGGCAGTTCGGACGAGTGACGGGGCAACTCGATCCGATCACCGTCGGGTGGATCGGTTGGAAAGCAAAGCTCGTGGACGACGTATGGTGCTCCCAAGAGCGTGTACGTATATGTGAGGCCCGCACGAACGAATGCGCGTGTTCCGAGTGGTCCGTATATCTCCAATGGCTAGCTATCCTTTGAGCTTGGAAACTGCGGCACGGTTGACAGACTAACCTCGGCGTCGACACTGCCTTGACTCTGTGCACGGGGATCCTCGATGTCCTCGACCGTGCCCCCAGCGCCGTTCGCGATCGATGCCATCAAGGGCAATAGACCAAAGATATGATCCCCTGTGTGTTTAATGTCACGTCTAGCAGCTAAAGGGCGTGCAAAGTCGAACCATGGGTATGGGTGATGAATATTTTCTTGATCCTTCCCATCTTTACTGTGCTTTTTTGCAATCGATGCTGGGTCGCCTCCCCACAATCGAATAACCATACATCCCCACCCAGACGCAATGCGATCGCAGAGTGATTCCTCGTGGAGGATGGTTGCGCAGAAGCGGTTCCTAAAAAGCAAAGATCAATTGTTCCAAGGGACTTTCGAGTAGCCATGGTCAACAGTCACGATGAGACGAGAACCTCGTCAGGCTGGCTCCAAGAGCCATTACATCACTGTCACGATCTAAAAAAACTTTGTCCCTGGCAGGAATTGAACCTGCGGCGCCACGGTTTCGTGAGATCCACAACGTGGCGATTTAACCACTAATCGACAGGGACTTGATTGCAAGTTAAAATGTACTCTTGATGAATCTGCTCGTTCATATTATCCCTCTTCGTTCCCCTAACTTCAGGCACGAGCGAAGTCACAGCGTAAGGTCTTCGGACGAGCGACGGGAGCGGCACGTTTTCTCTTTTCTTCGTGGCTCCACCTGCTGCTCGCCCTCGCCCCACTTGCCCTCGCCGCTCGTCGCACCCACCACTCCACACCCAGTCTCGTCACCTCACCTCGACTCCTCGCAGCTCGTTCCACCCTAGGACCCCAAGCGCGCAAGCCTCCCCCTGCAAGGCGGTCCCACCCGCCCTCGCAGCTCACTCCCCACCCGGCAGGTAGGCTCCCGTTTCGGGTCGGAAAGCGCTACGCGCTTTGCCCCACTCTCCCCCACTTCCGTTCCAGTAGTCCTTGCATCCTTCATTTGTAAATACGCTATTTACAAATCCACACCATTTGCCCGCACCTACACAGTGACATCCAAAGACAGATTATTTTTGTTTTTTCACGGGGATTGTCACTGGGCACTGATCGGGGAATTATTCTCATTCACCATGCCGAATACAAGAGCATCTACACGTAGGCTGGTTTCCAAGCGGAAACCCAGAGAGGACACCGGTGAGTAGGTGGTGATGCTAGTGACGAGAAGACTATTCAAATATTCAGCCACGGGTAACGATGACTTGAATAATTCCATTCGGCATGCTCATGAAGACATCGAAGGAGACACAGGGATGTCCATCTTGGTATGTACATTTCTTCTCTAGAGGCTTAACCACCAGATGACAACTCTCCAGGTCCTCTAGGAGAACCTGACAGAAGCGAGATCGGGCGTGGAGAAGCTGTACACGCAAATCCGATCTCTCGAGCAAGAGAATGGATGCTTGAGATCCGAGCTACAACAGGTTCAACAAAACGTACGTGATGACGCAAGTAGGAGCTTTGGCTCGAGAAAAAAGGCTCCCCGACGTCAAATCCAGTCACTGGAGCGCACAATCACTGTTTTAAAGGCGGTAAGGGTTTTCCATCCACTAGAACATGTCATAGAAGTAATGGATATCATTAGGCTCGGGAAAAGGATAGACGTACCATCGAAAAGGTGCATTTTCCGGTCGTGATGAAATCGCCCCATATTGACCATTCCAGCTTCGAGACACAGAGGTTGAACGGGACGCGAAAGACATCGCTGATGGTCATGATGGGACTGTATCAACTGGGCAGTCAGTAGACCTTGGTGAGAGCGCTATTAAGGTACGTACCATCGTTTCTTGACAATATTGTGGTCCTGCACATTTTATCGTCAAGCTCTTGCGACGCATGTGTGATACCATTGACATGAATACACTCGCAGAAGGAGAAGAATGTGCTATCTGTATGGAGGGGATGGCAGTGGGAAATTGCTATAGGTCAGATGCCACCCACACACCCAAGACTTCCAAGTATCTGAATCTGAATTCAGCCTCCCATGTCGACATCCTGTCTGTGTTGACTGCTTCGAACGACTGGGGAGCGGTTCCGATACGGTATTCAACCATCAGACAGGGTCAGTCCAGTGTCCTCATTGCCGCGAAATTTTTCCGCGCGGAGAGTGTGAAATAATCACACATACTGCGGTACAACAGTGGGACCTACTGTTGGATATCTCTCGGCAATGGGCGGCGATGGACATCGCTGAGATAGATATCGGAGAAGACGACGACGACGAAGATAGCTTTTTAGATGACGGCTCTGTCGCAACCATAGAGAGGTCGGTGAAACCCCTGCGAGAGGTTCTGCTTCTAAACGGCCTTCAGCTCTTGCTTAACAGAAACTCTTGGAGAGGAAGTGGATCTTGATCCAGAGATCTCCACTGCATCCACCTCACCCAACGACACTGGACCAGTCGCTTACAAGAGCTTACCTTCTCCCTTGAAGCGTAAAAGGTTGTCAGAGTTGGTAGCACAACGAGCAGTGAAACACAGAGTATGATCTGTCAATTGCTGATGCAGCCCAGCTGCAGATATGAGGTTGTGAGTATGTAGACAAGAATGCAATGCAAAAATGAATGCAAAAATGACGTAGAAATCAGGAAACATGTCATGATATCAGTGCATGAGCCCGTAGCAAGACAGCCCACCTAATACAGAGTCAGGCGAGAACCAGCAGAGTACTAACGGACTCACTCCTCTCTTTCTGACTCCAGTTCGGCGATTTTTCGTTTCAGCTCCCTGTTAAACTCGTGGAACGGATGAAGATGCGAGGCAAGCGAGAGACTTACGAATTCTCCTTGCTCAAAGCGTTCCGCGACTCTTTCGTTTGACACAAGTCCTTTGTCATAGACCCCCAAGCTTCATCGTGAGGAAGGTTGGCATCGTCGTACATCGCATCCAGTTCCTCGTTAAACGCCTGAGTGATATGATGAGCCCACATGTTTATCGTCACAATCGTCGCGCACTGACCTCGTACATGATTTCCTTTTCGGCTGTTGCGTCTGCTAATAAGCTCTTAACGAGCTCACATTGGCGCTTGGTGTTCTGTAGTTCCACTCGCGTTCGATCAAGATCCGCAGCCTTCTAGAGAAAATATTGGTCCACAGCATTCAAGCAGACCATTGAAGCTCACCTCCTTGATCTCGAATATGAACTGTTCGAGGTCACCCCGCAGAGTCTCATGGTGTGACATTGCGCGAACCATAGTTTGGTCTGCATCCGCTAGCGATTCCTCTAGGCGAGTGAAAACCGTTGAATTAACCGCCTCAGATGCGTTTGGCGTAGCGTTCTCCCCTACGAAACTGCGCGTCCGACTGAGTGGGGTCGTTGGACCTTCAGCTTGTCGCCTGCCAATGAGTTGACGCATCTCTTCCATCCGCTGTTGTGCCTCCTTGGTCTTTTCACGAGAAACCAATGAGTACCTGTTAAACAGTCAAGTTGACACATCGATACTTACAATCGGCGGGGCCCTTTGGGAGGTGCGCGCAAACGACTTGTCTGGGGATGAAGACCTCCACGGATCAACAGGACTACTGTTCGAATTTGAACGTAATTCTGTGACATAAGACCTCATGTGTTTCACAGCGTCGTGCGATGATTCGACCTGGGTGAGTGGTGAGTATGCTAACAGAGATGCATACAAGCACCGGTCAAACCTCGTTTCTAGCTGAAACTACCGCCTGCAATATATTTTCTGTATGCTCGGTGGTGAGATGTGAAAACGAGGGACGTGGCAGTTTGGACGTTTGAGGTGATACTTTCCGGGGTGAGATAACTCTTCCAGTCGTCCTCGATAGCGGCGATGTCCTGTGTTTTCGTGTTGGCGTATACGAACTGTGCCCAGAACGAGTGGATGATTTCTTCTTGATCGAGAGGGGCTCAATATTACTGAACGGCGTCGCAGTGCCATTCATTGCTTTGGGGGTACTGTCAACCTGACTAAAGGGCCCAAACGCTTGCCGTTTGCTGCGGGGAAGAGGTGATGGGGAAGCATCGTCGAGTGTGGATTGTTCAAGGTCCTGGAAAGAGAAAGACTCGTCCAGTCCTGTGTCAGAAGAAGGAAGCTCCTGTCGCGCCGAAGCCGCTGGACTGGCTGGAGGGAGGGGAGAGGGGCTGCGCGGTCCAAACCGACGATGCTCCACAGAGTGTGGTGTGTCGAGCCGGGATGGCGCAGGTAGACCCCTTGCAGGGGAACTAGAAGCCTGCCGAGAACCTGATAATGAGTTTTCCCCCGCTGTCGTTCCACGGGACGTCGGGCGTAGTTGAAGCGGAGGTTCGTCTGCAGATGCGATTATACTTATCCGATGTCAAAGTAAACTTGAAAGCATACCTTCGTATATTGTATCCTCCACAGTTTTCTCCATCGTGGGTGCGGGGATATATTTACCATGCTGGCTTTGGCTATTTCGTCTCGCAAGCTCCAAGCGCATTGTCAAGTCAGGATCCGATCGGTCGAGTATTACTTGTTCATCAACCCTGTCTGCGTCATCTCCCCCATCGCGCTGCTCACGCGAAGAAGATCGGGAGAGTGACAATACTGCCTGAGGCGAGGATCGACCACTACCGGGAGAACGACCTCTTTTAACTAGTTTTTTACGAGAAGCGGAAGAATTGTTTGCCGAGAAGGAGTCGTCATCCCCAGAAACCAGGGATGTGGCGGCAGTGTTGGTCGATCCCGAGCGATACGAAAACTTTGCGAGGCTACCGTCCGCCGTGGTGGTGGTTTGTGTATATGTCGATGACCGACTAGCGGTCGACTTTGTGCGGCGGTGGCTACCAATGGACGTGCCAAATAGGTCAGCCTTGGACGACCCTGGGCGGGTGTTGAAGAGATTCCTGGATATCGCATCCAAGCTGAAGATATGTGCTCGTGATTTCGT